>ONZH01030219.1:0-196274 GCA_900303285.1 Rhinella marina
TTATACTGAGGCTCAATAGGTGAAAAACACAAACTTTTTAAGCGACATCAGCGCTATCTTTTAGGTCCCTTTCAAGTCAAGGGGGCAGTGGCTTCCTTGTTTGAAGTCAAGGTAAGCACGCCCCCTCTCTTGTGATTGACAGGATGCAGTAAGGCGCGCTCCCATGTCCTGCTGCCGCTGCCCGGCTTTAGCGCAGTAGGAAGCTAAAAGAATAGAGAACGCTCCCGCTAGCACTGGCTGGCGCATGCGCAGTGCGCCGCTGAAGCCGCGCGGCCAGGACAGGGAAAGGGACCTGAAAGATAGCGCTGATGGCGCTAAAAAGATTGTGTTTTTCACCTATTGAGCCTCAGTATAACACATCAAACCCATGATTAGGAACAAACTGGGGGCTACTATAAGGTAATGCTCTCAGTTTTATATGTGTTTCTGACGTGACAGGTTCCCTTTAATGTAAAGGGGCAGAGTTGTACTGGAAAGGGGAGGGGCCTAAGATGCAACATTTTGTGCCAGAATTGCACCAAAATTCTGGCATAAAAATCTGTCTCAGATCACGCCAACCAATAGTTGGAATAGAGTCAGAGAAAAGTGTCTATCGCTGCACCACATATATCATCCAGCCTGAGCCACTGTGATAAATCAGGTGAAAGTCTAAATAGCCTGTCTAAGTTTACTCCCTCTTTAGGATTAGTAAATCTGAACCAATACGTGTTAAACACAAGGAACAAAACCTAATTTTTGTTTATCTATTTTTTACCTTTTGAGACATTTTCAAGCAGGTTCATTGCTAAAATAAGTGGTTCTACCCATTAAATCAATTAAATTTTTGTCTGATGCAGGAGAAACGTCAAGGCAGGGATTAGCTGTTCTTTAGATTACACCTGCAGCGTTACAAGCCAAATCCTGGTGCACTGACCCAAGACACTATACCAATAAACAACAGGTCCCTTTTCAACTTGCCAACCTATAAAATAGCACTGTTTTGCAATGGCTTGGTGAATAAGGGAAGGTTACACAGTGACAAGACAGAACTTGAAGGTATCAGGGCACCAGCACGTTGTGTGTGCACAGGGATGAGAGCAACACCTCTTGAAAAGAAGTGTGCAGGTGTGCTGAGATTAGTTTTGTTTTCCTAGTTGTCTTTAAGTCAGAATAGGTTTCTTTGCAATGACGTGAAACTTTTTTAATACTTTTATTTCCAGCTGTCATGTATGTGGGTACCATTGTCTACACATACAGCAGACTACTGATTGAGTAATTGTATTTGTATGCAAACCAGAATTCGCTGGATACTATTTCTCCTTATGGAGGGCGTCTAATCGGCGTTAGGAGACTTAGGCAAGAGCTACGTGGCGGTCAGTATCGCTGAGCAGCGGTGATCCCATAGAAATTAATGGGATCGCCGTGGCAGTCGCAAGAAATCCAGCTAAATCACCCACACCGCCCACCACTTTGGAAAGCGTTGAGAGGGAAACCCCCAAAAAGTCACAAAATTTTGCACAACTACAGCGTGCGCTGAACATTTGGCATTAGTATTCTGGCGCACAGCTGATGATAAATGACCCTCCACAGTGCTTATTACACTGCTACCAGTTAAGCAGATGAGATTTTAAGTAGATGTGTGGAAATTTTCCTTGCAGATTACAGATTTTGAATTTCACAGTATGTCAATTGTGCAGATTTTCAGTTAAGATTTGTAATACAAAGGATAAGATCTGGGGCAAATCTGTGACAAAATCTGAAAGGGACATATGTGAATTGCATATGTGCACTGTGCATATACCCTTTTAGTACCAGCAGTTGTAGACCATACATGTTTTAAGCAGTAGATTACAATAACATATTACAATTAAATATGATCTCACGGGCCTGTTATAGAGCATGCAAAGGTTAAAGTCAGACAGGTCCCTGGTGCCTGATAGGGCTTAAAGGCCCCTCTCCCAAAAGGGAAGGCACCGATATTGTAGATGGCACCAATGTGAGGGATTTTGTTACCAACTTTGCCTCCAGGAGCTTCAAGTTACATCTCTATTTGATGTATTACATAAGTAGTAATAGTTCAGGTTGACCTCTCGTCCATAGGAAATAGCCAGTTTACTATAAACCAGTACCTCAAGAGATTTAAAGAGGACCCGTCATCTCTTAGTAACTACTTGCATTCCCCGTGTAATAGCAGTTCTGGATTATCTTCTCATATAGCTCCTTTATAGTGCCATCCCTTTATTATACTATTAGAACTGCATAGTCTGACACTGGCAGCACTGATTGGACCATGTCAGACTGTGCAGGGACACATCCCCAATTGGTAGCACCCAGTAGGACCTTTATTGCAGACTGCTGGCAGTTCATCCATAAACTTGTAGCAGGAATGACAGAAGATTGGCACAACATACAGTTAGCTAAATACAGATGCTCCAGAATTGTCATTACATTGGGAATGCGAGTAGTTACTAAAACAGACATCAGGAGAAGTGACAGGTCCTCTTTAAGCTACTGCTTGCAGATATTAGATATTTGCAGGAGAATTCCACTGTCTATAGAGAAGAAAAACAGGTCAGACAGGTTGGGCTTTTCCAGCTTGATTTAAAAGGAATGTCCTGGATTAGAAAAAGGCTGGTTTTTTTTTTCCAGAAGAACAGGTCAAAACTGTAATACCAGACACAGCCCATGGACAAGTGTGGTGCTGTTTCTAAAAAGAAGACCCTTTTTTTCTAATGTGGGAAAACATCTTTATTAGCTTCCCCTGAGAGAATTAGTGCCAGGGGTGACTGGCAAACACTAATCCTTTCTGCACATAATGGGCATGTCTGCCATGTTACCACTGATAATTAGGAATTTTCTGTGGTTTGATTTCGAAAAGTTGGTTTTCCAGCTGTTTGACCTATTTCTTACTAGCGCAACCTACAAAATATTGTTTTTATGGAGCCACTCATTTGTCACTAGTGAGGAAATATAATATTGTTTGTATTATCTGTAAAAATAATAATACACACCAGCAGAAGATGAAGAAAAAAAACCTGGAAAACCTAATGTGACTGAGCTACTAAATATAAATTGCTGGTGGTGCTTGGTCAATGATTACACAACCAAGCTAGTGCACCCTTTATTTGGGTTCTGCAACATGGAATATGTTGAGGCAGGGCCACATTAATACTGGGTGGCATCTTCCTTTCATGTAATGTAAGCTCATCTTGGACCTGTAAATCAGTCAAGGAAGTTATTGGCTGCTGTCCAAGACATTCCTGATGGGGGAAGAGATTGGTGATCGATTTGGCTATGGAAGCTGCTGGGTACCCTGAAGAGCATCTTGTACAGTGCAGGTAGTGTGTATGGTCCAGCTTTATCTTGTTAAAAAACCACTTATACTGAGTAAAAAAGGCACTAAGACATGTTCCACTATGTCCTGGACAAATACAAATACCTCCCACAAATACCAGACTTGAAATGGCCTTGGTAGCTAATGGTACTCCACATTATGACACCTGGTGTTGATACTGTGTGTCTGCCCACTATGCAAGATGGCAGTAGGTACTCTCCAGTCCTCCTGTGAACTGTAATGTGACCATCATTAGTGCCAAGGCAGGACCTCACTGAACACCATTATTTACCTACAATAGGCTGTCTCGTTGTACCAGTGCAGGCTATCCTGGCAATGATGAAAGGTCGGTGGCAAACAAGCTAGTGGAGTGCAATTCTGCTTCAAGTAGATGGTTTCTTTGGTCCAGTGGGTCCAGAACCAATTGGTGATGTTGTAACTGTTCTCTGAGATACAGCAGCTCTTCTTATATGTATGGCATTCTTGGTGTACCCTCCTCGGACCACTGTTGACTCCATAGATGCGCTTCAGACTGCACTACTTCTCGTCTAAATCTTTCTGAAATTTGACAGATTCTTGAAGTCCTACTATTAGTTGCACAAATGGTGAACACCTTCATGTAGCAGGCACTGTAACATAGTAACATAGTTTATAAGGCCTAAAAAGACATCTGTCCATCCAGTTTGGCCTGTTTTCCTACAAGTTGATCCAGAGGAAGGCAAAAAAACCCTGTGAGGTAGAAACCAATTTTCCCCACTTTAGGGAAAAAAATCCCTTCCCGACTCCAATCAGGCAATCAGAATTACTCCCTGGATCAACGACCCCTCTCTAGTAACTATAGCCTGTAATATTATTACACTCCAGAAATACATCCAGGCCCCTCTTGAACTCTCTTAGTGAACTTACCATCACCACCTCCTCAGGCAGAGAGTTCCATAGTCTCACTGCTCTTACTGTAAAGAATCCTCTTCTATGTTTGTGTACAAACCTTCTTTCCTCCAGATGCAGAGGATGTCCCCTCATCACGGTCACACTCCTAGGGATAAATAGATTATGGGAGAGATCTCTGTACTGACCTCTGATATATTTATACATAGTTATTAGATCTCCCCTCAGTCATCTTTTTTCTAAAGTGAATAACTCTAATTTTGATCATCTTTCTGGGTACTGTAGTCCACCCATTCCAGTTAGTACTTTAGTTGCCCTCCTCTGAACCCTCTCCAGCTCTGCTATGTCTGCCTTGTTGACAGGAGCCCAGAACTGTACACAAACAGATCCCTGTGAAGACTGTAACAACAAGCAATCAACAGGGCTGTAGTAGAGAAGATGAAAAACCGTACTGTCAAAAACATTGATGCCAGACTAAAAAAAGGCTTGGGAACATCTGTACGTAAAGTAAGGTTTTTGGAAATTTGTTCACTATATGGAACATGGACTTTTTAGATTCACTCCTTCCAGTTGTTCTTTTTCCATTATCTAGTAATGTAGTTAAACAATCAGTACATTGAAAGGTATCTCTTTCAAGCATTGTACATATATTTCACATAACTCAGATTGAGCTACATTACACCTATTATTCAAGTATACTGAACTTATTTTAACCCCTGCTGCAATAAATAGCTCAGACCCTCATTTATTGGATGTAATAATACACTTCTCTTGTTCCAGTGTCTGGTTGGATCTGACAGTAAAAGGAACAAAAAGCATATTAAATCAGACATTTCAATCTACCAGTCTGAATCCAATTATCTTTACTTTGTGATGGGCTGTTGGGTAAATAGTGAAAGCACACACTCTGTGTAATACTGTTTATTTAACAAATTATTATACTTAGCAAGATCCCTGTGGGATTTCTAGATTGCGACACCTAGAGCACACCCTGCTTCATTTTGGTCATATCCTTTTTAAAGTGCCAACATACTATCCTTCTCTATAGATTTTGAAATATTGGTTATTCACAAAAGGAATTCGCTCTGGAGACACTGAATATTATAGGTATTGTCTGAGATAATTAAATATCTCGGACAGGCCCTAAGATGGCTTAAAAGAAAAAAAACATGTTATACCCGAGCGACGTTCTCTACAGCATCGGTCCAGTTATCCTGCTACTGCTTGTATGTGAAAGGATATGACATGTGACTGCTGCAGCCAATCTCTGATCTCAACTGTCTACTACTGAGGACAGTGATTCACTGCATTGTTGACATTCCATATAGTGCAGGTCAATATGCATGTCACAGTGTTGGTTATGTGTACAGTGATGTGTCGGGATAAAGCACATGACTGCTGCAGCCACTCACTGCCCTCAGTGGTAGAGGCTGAGACCAATGATTGACTACGGTGTTCTGACATGCCACCGCTGCTGTTTGTAGAGAAACTCACACATTAGATTCGTACAAGAGGCAGCTTGCTTAGTGGTTACAGTCTCCTGTGGGGCAACAAGATTAATGGTTACAATAGTCTCTCACATGTTGGGCACAGACACTGTCTCTTTAAGTGGCAACAGAGTTGGAAAAACAGCCTCTTCATGAGACAGCAGGATAACGCTTTTTATAGGCATTGTACCCAGCTTTCATGGGAGTCTCCCTCTGTTTGACAGCAATGAAGATGGCTACTCCTGCTTGACAGGCCATGATAACTTCTAATAGGATAATTTCTCATGATACACCTCATGTACTTAGACTGGTAAGCCACTTTCTACACGTACCCAACTACTTGCGGCCAGCAGGTTGGTCTTTACTCCTGACCTGGCCTCTCTACAGTAGACTGATATTCCATCAGTCAGGATGTGCATATCAGCTAACCTTTTCTCCAGGCTACCCTTCTGCTGCTGCTGAGTCTCTGCCCTCTCTAGGTCCTGAGATGGTGTGCCAATTAGCAAGTGCCAATCTTCCTCTACTGCCTTGCAGGATTCAGCAGGTTGTCTCCTCCAACTACAGCATCTTCCAGCAATCCTCTCAATATTAGTTATACATGACGACAGGACTATTTTGTCCGTCATGTATAACGGAAAGAAACTGAACTGTTATGTGCCCCCATAGGCATGTATTAGGATGGAGCAAAACGGAATGCCTCTTAAAGGCTTCCGTTTTGCATTCCATCCTAAAATTATGTGTTATAATGTGTTATAATGGAAGCTATAACAGAATTCTATAATGCCGATGTGAAACCGGCCTTAAAGGGGTTGTCCGGGTTCAGAGCTGAACCCGGACAGAATGTCACAGGAAGATGCCTGGTAAGTCTTGTATATTTTAAAGTGACTAATATTACAGTCCTTTTTTGAGGAAAATCCTACTTCCCTTTGATATTTAGAATATATGGCAGATTTTCTTATAATGTGCTGAATTTTCCCAGTGTGTTCTTTGATTTACGTCTCTTCTGGATTAGTGTTTGTGTGCTTCTGAAAGAGCACATGTTTGGTTGATACACCCCAGGCATCTTAGCAGGAGGTAAGATTCTCTGTGCAGCTGTTTTCTGGTTCATGTAACTTTTCTACATTTCTCACCAAAATAGATGCAAAGAGGAATGTACACAGCAACCCTCTTTCTTGGGGCTGTTTCATAGCGCAATCATCCTCTTCAAATGACACATATTTGCATCACAGTTTTCTTAGCAGGGGGTGATACAAATTATAATCAGTAATATTAGTAGTGCTAAAAAGTAAAGCACGTTTGTGGTATGATCACACCCAGGATTAGTGTGTGAATATGAAAGATTAATCCCAGTGAAACTAGGGTGAAGTATTTCCTTTATTGAAGTTAAAGGGATTCTGTCAGCAGGAAATTCACTGTTAAACCAGGCACAATGCCTTGTAGGAATAGCTCAGCTAAATGTAGTGATACCTTTCACTTAGCGATCCATTGCTTCATTCTGGAGAATTCTGGAGAATCCACATGTAGATGATCAGCTAAGTGCACTGAGGGTGGGCCTAAGCCACAGTGCACCTTGCTTTTCCTGCTTCCTCTGACAGCCCCGCCCACTCCTTCTTGGTTGACAGAACCAAGCAAGATAACTATGCAGGAGCCTGGCCATGACCTTCAAGAAGGAGTATGAGGGGCTGGCAGAAAAAGCAGAAGGAGCAAGGACCAGTTTCTTCAGCCCACCATCGGTGCACCTAGCTGGTTATTTGCACATGAATAAAAATTACTTTTTCACCAGAATGAAAGCAACTAATCGCTAATTGAAATGTATGATTACATTCATCTGAGCTAACCCTACAACTCACTTTAATATGTAGGGTCCCACACCTTTGAGTTTAGCATCAGAATTAGGTAGTGTATGGCCACTTTTCAACAATACACTATGTGTGAACAAGTGTGTTTCCATAATATTAAACACTGTAAATTCTTTCAGACAAATTTCTTAAAAGGCAAATTTTTTTACTCTGAAATCATTTCCACCTAATCTTTTTTACATAAAGGATGCTCTTTATTTCAAACTCATTTCTGGACCAACTACAGCGGGACAGAGACTGAAGACCTGTAGTAGCACAATATTTGGCCACCCAAATTTTACCTTTAGCTGTGTCAAACTTAGCCAACAATAACATCAGCATCCGTTTACCCTTAGCAATATATGTTGTCATCACTTTAACATTACTATGGTTGTCTTGGCATTAAAGCGTTTGAAAGAGGTTGGATGTAGAGGATGTCTCTAGGAGACCTCAGAGTGTCATACAGAAGTTTTTACGGCAATTGAAGAACTTTTCATTCAGACCTAATTTACTTGAATAAATTTTATGAATCTGACAGATAATTTGATCAACTCAGATCTGAAACAAATTTGGGGACATTCACTCAGAGAACACCTTCGGATGGTTGTTTCTGTAGAATAGCCAAACGTTGTCTCTAGAGATGAGTGAGTAGTGAAATATTCGAAAGTTCGAAATTCGATTCGAATAGACCGCGAAATTCGACTATTCGACCGAATATCGAATCCCATTAAAGTCTATGGGAAAAAAATGCTCGCCACTTGGAAATCTCATTTCGACCACTTGGAGGTCACCAAGTCCACCCTGAAACCTCAGAAAAGGATGCCAACACTGCTGGAATGCAACTGGGACAGCAGGGGAAGCATGTCTGGGTGCATATAACGCGCCCAAGTTGCACTATTACGCCACTATCACAGCCTCTCAACAATACACTCCAAAGACAATGTAACCTCTCTGTAAAGTGAGACCATACAAGGAAACCTTCTTTCCTCTACATTGCCATGGACCCCATACCAAACTAGACAAAAAAGAAGATAAAATTCTGCACCCCTTAAAATCACGTTGCCTATGACAACCACAGATGGCATAGGCAAAGGGGGAAAGCAAATAGACCCCACCCCTAATTGTCATTGTGTGTGTGTGTGAGATGTGGTCAGACATGTCTTCTTTAAAATGTAAAAACAACTCAAACACATGCAGAAGCCTTAAAATGCCCAAATTGTTGGCGCTTGAGATGTCAGTGACCCGACCTGGCCCAGTGTCATGTCTAGCAGGTAAAGCAGTGGGGATGTTGAGGGAGCGTAGGACCGCAAAGGCAGGAAGAGGCCGTGGGCTGGCCAGAGGCTCATGGAGAAGGCAGGCTAGAGCCCGCAGGGCCGCATCTTCTTCCTATAACAGGCCCCCACACAAAGCTCTCCATCGAGGGCTCTTAGGTCCTTGTTGTGAAAATATTTTAATGAGTGCGCAAAGTTAGCTTGAGGTGAGCCCTCGAAAAATTATATGGAGGGCCCAAGGTGAGCCCTCGAAAATTAAGTGGAGGCCCAAGAGGTGAGCCCTTGAAAAAATTAAGTGGAGGCCAAAGAGGTGAGACCTCTTAAAAATTGTATTTAAGGCGCAAGAGGTTGAGCCATAATAAAAATTGTTTTGTAGGCCCAAGAGGTGAGACCTCTTAAAATTGTTTTGTAGGACCAAGAGGTGAGACCTCTTAACAATTGTATTAAGGCCCAAGAGGTGAGCCATAATAAAAATTGTTTGTAGGCCAAGAGGTGAGACCTCTTAAAAATTGTTTTGTAGGCCCAAGAGGTGAGAAAAAATTGTTTGTAGGCCCAAGAGGTGAGACCTCTTAAAAATTATGTGGAGGCCCAAGAGGTGAGACCTCTTAAAAATTTTGTGGAGGCCCAAGAGGTGAGACCTCTTAAAAATTATGTGGAGGCCCAAAGAGGTGAGACCTCTTAAAAAATTGTTTGTAGGCCCAAGAGGTGAGACCATGAGAAAATTGTTTGTAGGCCCAAGAGGTGAGACCTCTTAAAAATTATGTGGAGGCCCAAGAGGTGAGACCTCTTAAAAATTATGTGGAGGCCCAAGAGGTGAGACCTCTTAAAAATTATGTGGAGGCCCAAGAGGTGAGACCTCTTAAAAATTATGTGGAGGCCCAAGAGGTGAGACCTCTTAAAAATTATGTGGAGGCCCAAAGAGGTGAGACCTTTTAAAAATTATTGTGGAGGCCCAAGAGGTGAGACCTCTTAAAAATTATGTGGAGGCCCAAGAGGTGAGACCTCTTAAAAATTGTGTGGAGGCTAAAGAGGTGAGACCTCTTAAAAATTGTTTGTAGGCCCAAGAGGTGAGCCATAAATATATATTTTTTTTTTTTATGGAGCAAATCTACGGCGGTTAAGGAGGAGGAGGAGGAGGTGGAGGAGGAAATGGCACTTCATACAGATGGCACTTCACTTTTGGCTGCTTTCCACTGTTGGAGAAGCAAAGTCCGGGTCAATCCACTTGCTGTTCATTTTGCAATTAGCGTCAGCCTGTCGGCACTGTCGGTTGACAGGCGGCTGCGCTTATCGGTTATAATGCCCCCGGCTGCGCTGAACACCCTTTCTGATAGCACGCTGGCGGCAGGGCAGGCAAGCACCTCCAAGGCGTACAAGGACAGTTCCAGCCACGTGTCCAACTTGGAGACCCAGTAAGTGTAGGACGCCGAGGGATCGGGGAGGACAGGGTTACGGGTCTGCCAGGTACTCCCGCAACATCCGCCGATACTTGTCCCTCCCTGCTGATAGCGGGCCCCGCAGTGATGGAAGTTGCACGAGGGGGTGCCATGAACGTGTCCCACACCTTGGAGAGTGTTCCCCTGGTGGCTGTGGGCCTGATCGATGTTGTGGGACTCTGGGAGACCCTCTCCTCTCTGCCGCCAGCGATGGTGGGTGGGAAAATCTCCATCATGTTCTGCACGAGTTCCCTCTGGTATTCCAGCAATCGATTCGTCCTCTCCTCTACCGGAATAAAAGAGGAGACGTTATCTTTATACCGGGGGTCCAGGAGTGCGAAGACCCAGTACAGTTTGTTCTCCACTATCCGGACAACATGTGTGTCCCGGGAAAAGCAGCCCAGCATGAAGTCAGCCATGTGTGCCAGACTCTGAATAGGCATGACGTCACTGCCCCCACCAGAAGGATCACTTGCCATTTCCTCCTCTTCCTCTTCCGCCTCCTCTCCGCCCCATCCGCGCTGAACCAATGGGACGCACACAGCCTGACTGCTACCCTCGCCGCCAGCATCCTCCTCCTCTTCCACAGCCACCTCCACGTCGTCCTCCTCCTCATCCTCCTCCTCCTGCAACTGCCACCGTGAAGCAGACAAAAGTGTGGTCTGACTGTGTAGCTCCGTTGCGTCTCCTCCTACCCCCGTCTCCTCTGCGTGCAATGCGTTCTCCCTTATTGCGATGAGCGATTCTTTAAGGACGCATAGGAGCGGGATGGTTACGCTCACTATAGCGTCCTCGCTGCTGACCTTCTTGGTGGACTCCTCAAAGATACGCAGTACATCGCATATGTCTGCCATCCATGGCCACTCGTGGTTGGCAAACTGAGGGAGCTGAGTTGGAGGCACGCGTGGATTCATAATCTGGTACTCCATCAATGCTCTCTGCTGCTCACACACCCTGGCCAACATGGAATAGGTGGAATTCCAGCGAGTCGGCAGGTCGCACAACAGCCGATGTTCAGGCAAATGGAGGCGTTGCTGGAGTTTTTTTAAGCTAGCAGCAGCTACAGTTGACTTCCGAAAGTGAGCGCACAAGCGCCGCACTTTCACCAGTAGCTCTGCCAGGTTGGGGTAAGTCTTTAGAAATTTTTGGACCACCAGATTAAAAACGTGGGCCAGGCATGGTACGTGATTGAGTTCGGTAAGCTCCAGAGCCGCCACCAGGTTACGGCCGTTATCGCACACGACCATGCCTGGTCCTAGCTGCAGCGGCGACAGCCACATCTCCGTCTGCTGCAATATGGCGTCCCTCACCTCTGGGGCGCTGTGCTTCCTGTCGCCCAAGCTGATGAGCTTAAGCACCGCCTGCTGATGTCTCCCTGCGCCAGTGCTGCAACGCTTCCAGCTAGCGGCTGAGGGCGATGTTAAGGCGGAGGAGGAGGAGGAGGAGGAGGAGGGGGGTTTATCAGAACCCATGCTGGCAATCTTGGGCGGGGGTGGTAGGTAGGCCGTCTCTGTTTGCGACCCCGTCCCTCGCTTCCACAACATTCACCCAGTGTGCCGTCAAAGAGATGTAGCGTCCCTGGCCGCAAGCGCTTGTCCACGAGTCGGTGGTCAAGTGGACCTTTGCGCTGACTGCGTACCTCAGGACCCGCCTGATGTTACGCGACACGTGCTGGTGCAGGGCGGGGACGGCACTCCGGGAAAAGTAGTGGCGGCTGGGGACGGAATAGCGAGGTGCGGCAGCCGCCATCAGGTCGCGGAAGGCCTGCGTCTCCACAAGCCTAAACGGCAACATCTCCAGGGCCAGCAGTTTGGAGATGTGGCAGTTTAAGGCTTGGGCTTGGGGGTGACTCGAGGCGTACTTCCGCCTGCGGTAGAACGCCTGCGAGATGGACAGTTGTTGGGACGAGGAGTGTGAAGGTGCGGGGGAAGGGGAGGCTGAAGGAGAAGGCCCCAAAGTAGCCGAGGCAGAGGCAGATGTGGAGGTGTCCTGGCTGGAGGTCTGGACCGCAGTGGCAGCACACAACAAAGGGGAAGAGGCAGTGGCAGCAAGACCGGGCGCAGGTTGTATTGCGTTTGCTCTCTCCCACTCAGCCCAGTGCTTGACTTCCAAGTGACGCCGCATGCCTGAGGTGGTCATATTGCTCTTCTCAGAGCCCCTACTCAGTTTTGAGTGGCAGAGTGTGCAAACCGCGCTCAGTTTGTCATCCGCACAAACATTAAAAAATCTCCACACCACAGAAGTACGAGGCCTCGATGGGGGAGCTTCGCGCGACTGCCCGCTGCCGGGAACAGCTTCGGCCCTGCTGGCTGTGGCCTCACTTCTCTGTCTGGACTGTCCTCTGCCTATGGACATCCCTCTGCCTGTGGACATCCCTCTGCCTCTGGACATCCCTCTGCCTCTGGACATCCCTCTGCCTCTTGCTGCCTTTTTCGGTACTGCGCAGACCACCACCTCTCCACTGCTTTCCCCGCTGGACATCACCCCTGGCCAAGTGGGGTCGGTCATTTCGTCATCCACCACATCCTCTTCCACTTCCTCACTCTGCTCCTCCTCCTGCCCACTGGACATTCCAAAAGCCTCCCTTGATGGCAACTGCGTCTCATCATCATCATCGCTCATGATAACAGATGCTGGTTCAGGGTCCACATCAGCAGGAGATGGCGAATACTCAAGTGTTTGGGCATCACTACAAACAAATTCCTCTGCTAGCTCCTGGGATTCTTCCGGCACATCTGAAAAAGGACCCGAAAAGAGCTCCTGGGAGGGGTCAATGGTGGGATGACTCTGTTGGCCAGGTGTGGAGGAAGGAGGGTCAGAGTGAGACTGTGTGGATGACTGGCTGGTGGACAACTGTGTGGAAGCGCTATTGGCTATCCATTGCACCACCTGTTCAACCTGCTCAGGCCTCAACAGCGGTGTAACCCGCCCCCTGCTTAACTGTCCCATAAAGGCAAGGATTCTGGATGAGTGGGATCCTGGCTGACCCTCACCAGCACGCATTGTATCCCCACTGGCTTCAACAAGGCCCCCAACAGCATTTCCGCGCCCCCGTCCTCGTCCACGTCCGATTCCGCTAGCCCCCCTCCGCATTTTATTTTTTTTTGTTACAATATTTTGCCTTCACAGCCGTGTACTAACAGTTCAGACGGTGTGTATTAACACCACGTATATAAAATTATTTTGCAAGAGAACGCACAGTACAGGTGCCAAAGAAAAGGCCTATTTTTTTAATATTTCTAGGTACACAGCCGTGTACTAACAGTTCAGACGGTGTGTATTAACACCACGTATATAAAATTATTTTGCAAGAGAACGCACAGTACAGGTGCCAATGAAAAGGCCTTTTTTTTTTATATTTCTAGGTACACAGCCGTGTACTAACAGTTCAGACGGTGTGTATTAACAACACGTATATAAAATTATTTTGCAAGAGAACGCACAGTACAGGTGCCAAAGAAAAGGCCTTTTTTTAAATATTTCTAGGTACACAGCCGTGTACTAACAGTTTAGACGGTGTGTACTAACACCACATATATAAAATTATTTTGCAAGAGAACGCACAGTACAGGTGCCAAAGAAAAGGCCTATTTTTTAAATATTTCTAGGTACACAGCCGTGTACTAACAGTTTAGACGGTGTGTATTAACACCACGTATATAAAATTATTTTGCAAGAGAACGCACAGTACAGGTGCCAAAGAAAAGGCCTATTTTTTAATTATTTCTAGGTACACAGCCATGTACTAACAGTTCAGACGGTGTGTATTAACACCACGTATATAAAATTATTTTGCAAGAGAACGCACAGTACAGGTGCCAAAGAAAAGGCCTTTTTTTTTATATTTCTAGGTACACAGCCGTGTACTAACAGTTCAGACGGTGTGTATTAACACCACGTATATAAAATTATTTTGCAAGAGAACGCACAGTACAGGTGCCAAAGAAAAGGCCTATTTTTTAAATATTTCTAGGTACACAGCCGTGTACTAACAGTTCAGACGGTGTGTATTAACACCACGTATATAAAATTATTTTGCAAGAGAACGCACAGTACAGGTGCCAAAGAAAAGGCCTTTTTTTTTTATTTCTAGGTACACAGCCGTGTACTAACAGTTCAGACGGTGTGTATTAACACCACGTATATAAAATTATTTTGCAAGAGAACGCACAGTACAGGTGCCAAAGAAAAGGCCTATTTTTTTAATATTTCTAGGTACACAGCCGTGTACTAACAGTTCAGACGGTGTGTATTAACACCACGTATATAAAATTATTTTGCAAGAGAACGCACAGTACAGGTGCCAAAGAAAAGGCCTATTTTTTTATATTTCTAGGTACACAGCCGTGTACTAACAGTTCAGACGGTGTGTATTAACACCACGTATATAAAATTATTTTGCAAGAGAACGCACAGTACAGGTGCCAAAGAAAAGGCCTATTTTTTTAATATTTCTAGGTACACAGCCGTGTACTAACAGTTCAGACGGTGTGTATTAACACCACGTATATAAAATTATTTTTGCAAGAGAACGCACAGTACAGGTGCCAAAGAAAAGGCCTATTTTTTTAATATTTCTAGGTACACAGCCGTGTACTAACAGTTCAGACGGTGTGTATTAACACCACGTATATAAAATTATTTTGCAAGAGAACGCACAGTACAGGTGCCAAGAAAAGGCCTTTTTTTTTTATATTTCTAGGTACACAGCCGTGTACTAACAGTTCAGACGGTGTGTATTAACACCACGTATATAAAATTATTTTGCAAGAGAACGCACAGTACAGGTGCCAAAGAAAGGCCTATTTTTTTAAATATTTCTAGGTACACAGCCGTGTACTAACAGTTCAGACGGTGTGTATTAACACCACGTATATAAAATTATTTTGCAAGAGAACGCACAGTACAGGTGCCAAAGAAAAGGCCTATTTTTTAAATATTTCTAGGTACACAGCCGTGTACTAACAGTTCAGACGGTGTGTATTAACACTACGTATATAAAATTATTTTGCAAGAGAACGCACAGTACAGGTGCCAAAGAAAAGGCCTATTTTTTTAAATATTTCTAGGTACACAGCCGTGTACTAACAGTTCAGACGGTGTGTATTAACACCACGTATATAAAATTATTTTGCAAGAGAACGCACAGTACAGGTGCCAAAGAAAAGGCCTATTTTTTTAAATATTTCTAGGTACACAGCCGTGTACTAACAGTTCAGACGGTGTGTATTAACACTACGTATATAAAATTATTTTGCAAGAGAACGCACAGTACAGGTGCCAAAGAAAAGGCCTATTTTTTAAATATTTCTAGGTACACAGCCGTGTACTAACAGTTCAGACGGTGTGTATTAACACCACGTATATAAAATTATTTTGCAAGAGAACGCACAGTACAGGTGCCAAAGAAAAGGCCTATTTTTTAATATTTCTAGGTACACAGCCGTGTACTAACAGTTCAGACGGTGTGTATTAACACCACGTATATAAAATTATTTTGCAAGAGAACGCACAGTACAGGTGCCAAAGAAAAGGCCTATTTTTTTTTATTTCTAGGTACACAGCCGTGTACTAACAGTTCAGACGGTGTGTATTAACACCACGTATATAAAATTATTTTGCAAGAGAACGCACAGTACAGGTGCCAATGAAAAGGCCTTTTTTTTTTTATATTTCTAGGTACACAGTCGTGTACTAACAGTTCAGACGGTGTGTATTAACACCACGTATATAAAATTATTTTGCAAGAGAACGCACAGTACAGGTGCCAAAGAAAAGGCCTATTTTTTTTAATATTTCTAGGTACACAGCCGTGTACTAACAGTTCAGACGGTGTGTATTAACACCACGTATATAAAATTATTTTGCAAGAGAACGCACAGTACAGGAGCCAAAGAAAAGGCCTATTTTTTTTACAACAGGTCAGGTCAGTTGTACTAACAGGTCAGACGGTGGGTATTTACACCCGGTATACAAAAAGGGTATTGCAGGCACACAGAACCCAGAACACTAGAGCCAAATAAACTGTATTTAAAAAAAAAAACAAAAAAAACAGCCGTATACTGCCAGATCAGATGGTGCATATACATACTAGGTATATAACAGGGTTTTGCAGCCAAAAAGAACGCAGAACAGTAGTGCTAAATATAGTTTGGTATGTAGCAGAGCACCTAATACACCACTAATGCCTCTCTCTGTCCCTACTCCAGCAGCTATCCCTGAATACAGCAGCCGTTCTCTGCAGAGTGTATATTGTAGTAAAGCTATCACTGTACTGCACTATAGTAGCCCTGATAAGGGCTTTTAATCACGCTCCTGCCTGTCCAACAGCTAAAACCTATCTCTCCCTTCTCCAGCCTCTGTCCCTGACTAAGTTCACGCAGCATATGCGAACGAGCAGGAAGAGCTGAGTTTTTATGATTCGAGGTCACATGGTTTTTCCAGCCAATGCATGTAGACGCCGTTTTCGCGTTGCCAGCGTGCTCCGCGGGCCTGTCATACCCCCCCTGCATGGTGATTGGTGGAAAAAGAGCGCCAGGGAAGGTGGGAGGGGAAACGAATTCTAAGTGCGCCATCGCCGTTATACTCGATCGAAATCGAGTATGCCGAATAGCGTAGTATTCGATCGAATACCAGCTCGATCAAACACTACTCGCTCATCTCTAGTTGTCTCCTAAGAAGAAGTATGGTGGTGGCCTGCATCTCCATCCAGCAGATATTTCTATGAGAGCAGTCCCCTGGACCAGGGAAGATTTAGTATTTTTGGCAGATCTGGAGGAAGTCCTTGAAAGTAGAATTGGCAGTTGGCACCACATAGTGGACTGGAACAAGTGTTGTCCATATTCAATGAGGAATAGAGAATTGCCAGTAGGCTCGCCTGAGTGGTTATTATAAGAAAATGAAACCCAGGACAGCAAAGATACCCAGTCGTCAAGGCAAGAAGAGATGAAATAGCACAGATAATTCTCCAACACTTGGTTAATGTGTTCTACCTGCCCATTAGACTGAGGATGAAACAGCTGTATTTTGGAGAAACAGTCTACAACAACCCAGATTACAGTACAATCAGAGAATTAAGCCACATCTGAGATAAAGTCCAGTGTAATATTTTGCCACAGAGAATCTGGCATGGACAATAGGAGAAGACCCATGGGTCTTTGCCAAGAAGACTTATTTTTCCCATGAACTGCAAGAAATATCTGTATTTTAGCACAATATAAACTGTATTGAAAGTGTCTTTCAAATTTGAAAAAGCAATTTCTGTCTAACCAATTCCGAAATACTTTCTGGAAGAAACCTTTTTGAGATGAGCGAATTTTTAAAAATTCATTTTCAGTCTGATTCTAAAGAATCGGTCAGAAAATTCAATTAGGGTCCAAATCAATTCTACACTAATTAAAAGTTCTCCAACTGGCCTGGGAATTTGTATGTGATACTCTGATGTTTCCTAGTACTTGTATTTTTCCTCTCGTCTTTCTTTTTCTTTCTTTTTTTCTCTTTCTTTCTTTCTAACACTGATATATATATAGCTATAGGTATTTACTGACACCGCACATGTGGCACAGTCTCCTTTCTCTTTTATTTTTCATATGGGTAAAAGTATGGTTGATGTAAACAAACAGCCTGTTTAAAAAACACTGCACTATTGGATTTGTTATGCTTTTTAAAATTAAATGTGTTCCAAAAATTGACCCTTATTAGGGGCATATGTGGCGTAATACATGCTGCTAGGAAATGCCTATTGCCCATTTGTGAACTGTAGAAGCTTTGCAACAGGTTTTTGGATAAAAAGGCATGCTCCTGCACATTAAAGAAGAGGCCCTGCTTAGAGTCATGTGATTCTCCATGTTTATTCTCCCTGCCTGTTTCCCTCTTTAGAGTACTGAATTTTAAATTTCAAATGTCAGGTGCTGTTTTTCTCGATTCAACTGTTTCTTCTTCTTTCTTCATTTGGGAGAAGAATTTTTGTGAAATTCGGGAGGAATCCAGTTAATTCACAATCGATTTGCTCACCTCTAGTTTCAGGTATTGGTTGAGGGATCTAACCTGAGAACAGGTCAGACAGGTCCAATTGATTTTACTGCAGAAAGACATAGCTCACCCAATCTTTTAATCCTACTGGAGAAACTAATAAAACAATGAAGAGGGCCTGATAGACTTAAAAAGGAATTGATTTAGTGGACGTGCGAATAACATGTAGTTTTGTTTCCCTAGCCCCCAAAAACTTCTGTGAAGGAACAGCAACATCTGTACTCACCTGAATTAGCTCTTTTACAAGATGAATGCAGGATAATAAGGTGCCTCTACCAGACTAAAATGAACCTCCTTTTGCAGGGTATTTCATGAATTGTCCTTATTGCAATCACATATCTACCCCTTGGACAACGTTGACTGACCCTCTGAATGAATTGGCCATTTGCAAATTGCTTCCTAACCTTATATCTAAGCTTTGATTTGATGGATGAAGTTTGGCACAAAAAGACTAGATGACTATAAATTAGGGAACTATTGAGCTTTAGGGGAGAAATTGGTCATTACAACTCTTGTGAGTCACCTTGCTTTATGCCTTAGTCACCTCTAGGGTTATTAAGCCTGTGTATCTGGAACCCCAATATGAGTGCATAGGACAAGGTTATCCTTTTTAAGTGCTAGTCCGGTGAAATCCCAGACCTCAAAGGAATCCTTATTTGCACATTTATGTGATAAAAGCATTAGGTTAGGGGTCTCACCCACCATTCTAACACTAGATATTGTAATTCACTCCACATGCTCTTTTCTGAGGAGCTGTCTTCATTAAACTAGCTTGAGTCGACTGTATGAGACTACTACCATGCCACCCCATGTCTTCAGGAACTTCTATAAGGAGTTTTGCAACAACTAACGGGTGTCTTCCCTCTTGGCTACTGGAAAAATTCTGAGGAAGTTATGTGCTCTCACAAGACTCATGACCCATGACTACAACAGCGGCATAGCATTGGCCACATTGTTTTCCAATGACCAACTGAGAGAGACAGCCCCTGCAACCCTCTAGCCTTTGCTAGTTGTCTGCCTTCTGCAGCGACCCACAGGAGGAGAGCCGGGAGGAAGGGAGTGATAGTTGTTGCACTAATAGGAGTGGTAGTGGTATACATTGGCTGCCCTCACACCAACGCTCCCAGGGACCATGTAGTGAATGGAGGACTTATCCTTTCTTCCCTCTGGGCACAGCCTGAGGCTTATGGGGACTTCTGCCTGGTGTTAGGAGGTGTGCCCATGTTGTTAGATAGATGAGTCAGACCAAATTTTTCCCACTAGGGACCCACTCTTACATGTCTTAAAACATAGCTTTTATTTTAATAATTAAAAGGTAAAAAAATTAACAAGGCCCCGTATGAGGCCTGTTGGAGCACTAAACTGTCTAGGCCTGTTCGAGCACCCTGTTGAGATATTGTTTGCATGAATGCTATCCTAAAAGGGTAGGTTAATCCCCTTTGATGCCTACTCCAAATTTGGGTGTTTACCCTAGGGAGGCAGTGTTACTACACAAGCCCCAGATAACTTGTTACATATTTCACTATTGGTTCTGTTTGTAACAGTAATTGATGATTCTGTTTGTAAACAATGATTAAGGCTGTGCAATAAGGGTGAGTATTTGTATAATGGCGTTACACTGTGACTGCCAATATGTTCACATATGCAGACAAAACTACTACTTCTCTATATGTCAGTCTGATGCGTGCTCAGATCTTGATTCTGATTTGAACTAATATAACTGTGTGTTGGCTGGTAATTGCCCTCTTTCTGTTAGGTCCACAGGGTACTACAGTTTCCCTGTTATGCCGTCAGATCTATGCTCCAACTCAGAGGTGAGTTGGGATTCTGTTCGCATTCACTCATTGATTCAGGCATACTATTTCCCTGCCATTGATTAATTGCCTAATATGGAATTATACATTCATTCATGCAGGGCCGGTTTTAGACAAAATGTGGCCCTGGGCAAAATTGAAAGTGGGGCCCCAAATCCTGAAATATTAGACCAGATGTCTGACTTTGTAGGCACGGACAGCAATTGCAACCACCGTAGCTGATTGTAGACGGCCATATAATCTCTCTTTAGCCTTTCCACTGTAAGCTGCTGATCCTGCAGCGTCTTTGTATATGTTCACAGTATTTTCTGTGCTTAAAAAAACCTAATGCAAAATCTGCATCAGGTTTTTTTTGGATGTGTTTTTTTCTGATGCATTTTATAATGCAGCTTTGGCATGCATTTTCAATAATGCCCATTTTCAAAGGGAATTCTGGACATAGAATCCGCATGAAGAATGGCCAGGGCACTTCTTTTTTTCATGGTGCAGTTTATAAAACCCCAAGCTGAAAAAGGGGTTGTCCCATCGGGGCCCTGAAGTTAAGGGAGAGCACAGTGTGCATGTACAGTCATCCTCCACTATACTATGAGTGTTCTGAAAATAGCCGATCACTGGCAATTCCATAGCAGTGAATGGAGACAATGCTGTGCATGCACACTGTTATGGAGGATCTGTGGAGGACACACTGTTATGGGGGATCTGTGGAGGACACACTGTTATGGGGGATTGTGGAGGACACACTGTTATGGGGGATCTGTGGAGGACACACTGTTATGGGGGATCTGTGGATGACACACTGTTATGGGGGATCTGTGGATGACACACTGTTATGGGGATCTGTGGATGACACTTATGGGGGGGATCTGTGGATGACACTTATGGGGGATCTTGGGATGACACTTATGGGGATCTGGGGATCGGGGATGACACTTATGGGGGATCTGGGATGACACTGTTATGGGGGATGGGGATCTGGGACATGATGGGGGACACTGTTATGGGGGATCTGTGGATGACACTTATGGGGGATCTGGGGATGGCACTTATGGGGATCTGGGGATGACACTTATGGGGGATCTGGGGATGACACTTATGGGGGATCTGGGGATGGGGATGATGACACTTATGGGGGATCTGGGGGATGACACTTATGGGGGATCTTGGGGATCTGGGGATGACACTTATGGGGGATCTGGGGATGACACTTATGGGGATGGGATGACACTTATGGGGCTGGGGATCTGGGGATGGACACTTATGGGGGATTTTATGGGGGGGGAACACTCTAGGGATCTGACACTGTTATGGGGATCTGTGGATGACACTTTGTGGGATCTGGGGATGACACTTATGGGGGATCTGTGGATGACACTGTTATGGGATCTGGGGATGACACTTATGGGCGGATCTGTGGATGACACTGTTATGGGGGATCTGTGGATTACACTGTTATGGGGGATCTGTGGATGACACTGTTATGGGGGACCTGTGGATGACACTGTTATGGGGGATCTGTGGATGACACTGTTATTGGGATCTGTGGATGACACTTATGGGGATCTGTGGGTGACACTGATATGGGGGATCTGTGGATGTCACTGTTATGGGGATCTGTGGATGACACTGTTATGGGGATCTGTGAATGAGACTGTTATGGGGGATCTGTGAATGACACTGTTATGGGGGATCTGTTGATAACACTGTTATGGGGGATCTGTGGATGACACTGTTATTGGGGATCTGTGGATGTCACTTTTATGGGGGATGTCGCAATGTGTGACATAGCTTTACAGATGCCTTTATTAGTAGCCCTGGTTTGCTCCCCCCAAGTACTGAAAAAAAAAAAAGACGCTGCGAATTTGGGCCTCAGGTTCTTAATCTATACTCCAATACCTCACCCCCCCCCCTTCCTAATTAACAATGCTGTCCTCAATAGTTTAACTAGAGCATGACCATGCTCACAGAGGGGGCGCAGGAGGCTCACAGCGGGGGCGCAGGAGGCTCGCAGAGAGCAGGACGCTCACAGAGGGGGCGCAGGAGGCTCACAGAGGGGGGCGCAGGAGGCTCACAGAGGGGGCGCAGGAGGCTCACAGAGGGGACGCAGGAGGCTCACAGAGGGGGTGCAGGAGGCTCACAGAGAGGGCGCAGGAGGCTGACAGAGGGGGCGCAGGAGGCAGACAGGGGGGGCGCAGGAGGCTCACAGAGGGGGGCGCAGGAGGCTCACAGAGGGGGGCGCAGGACGCTAACAGGGGGGGCCAGGGGCGTTGCTAGGCTAAAACATTTGGGGCCTGGGCCCCTGATCTTTTCTCCCAGGCCCTGAAAGTCCTGCATGTTAGACAAATACAATTGTATTGCCATCCTCAGGACGGCAGTACAATTGAATCTAACAGACTGCAAGATATGTAGGACCTGTGATGACATCACAGGTCATGTGATCAGTGCCGTCCAATCCTGCACTGGTCACATGATTGTGACATCATCGCAGGTCTTTTTCAACCCCTGTCTTCTAAACTGAAGAGGAGAATTGTGGGGAAGAAGCTACAGTGAGCTCTGCTACATCAGAAGAGGTAAGTGAAGGGAGAAGCAGAGGGATGCTGGGAGTTGTGGTTATTTAACTGGGACTGTATGTTAGGGCAGAAGGGAGGGATGTTATCATGGGACTGTGTGTTGGAGGTGACTTGGGCAGGGTTCTGTTAGGGTACTTTCACACCTGCGGCATGGTACTCCGGCAGGCTGTTAGGATCCGTGCTGCCGCAGGTGCACGTGTGGGGCTGGAACTACGCTCCGGCCCCATTCACTGTAATGGGGGCGGGCCAAGGATCTGGCTACAGCATGTCAACCCCTGCCGAGAGGTGGCCAGAACAAAAGTACAGCATGTTGTACTTTTGTTTTGGCCGCCTCTCGGCAGGGTTTGCCATGCTGTAGCTGGATCCGTGGCCCGCCCCCATTACAGTGAATGGGGCCGGAGCGTAGTTCCAGCCCCACATATGCACCTGCTGCAGCATGGATCCGGTGGGCTGTTCACCCACCGGAACAGCCTGCCGGAGTCATCTGCCACAGGTGTGAAACTAGCCTTAGGCTACTTTCACACTTGCGTTGTAAGGATCCATTTGTGAGATCCGTTCAGAATGCATCAGTTTTACTTCAGTTCAGTCAGCATTCTGTTTTCGAGGCGGACACTAAAATGCTGCTTACTGCGTTTTGGTGTCCGCATGAAGAAACTGATCCAAACTGGCTATTTAAAAGATAATACAACTGGATCCATTCAGAACAGATGCAGACAGTTGTATTATCATGACGGAAGCGTTTTTGCTGATCCATGACAGATCCAGCAAAAACGCTGGTGTGAAGGTAGTCTTATTTACTTTGGACTGTGGCGTGGAGTGATGTTATTTACATGGGACTGCATGTTGGAGGTGGCTGAGGGCAGGTTTATGTTGTTTACATGGGACTGTGGAGTGGAGTGATGTTATTTACATGGGACTGCATGTTGGAGGTGGATGTGGGAAGGAAGTGATGTTATTTACATGGGACTGTATGTTGAAGGCGGCTGTCGGAGGGAGTGATATTTACATAGGACTGATGACGGCTATGGGAATGTTATTTACATGGGACTGTATATTCACTGTATAGTGATGTTATTTACACAGGAGGGAAATAGCTTTATTTATACAGGACTATATGGTGGAGGGGCTGAGGAATTATAATTTCTGAGGACACTAAAGGGAGGAATATAACTACAGCGGGCACTTCAGGGTGAGCATTATAACAGTAGGGGGAGCGATATAAATACTGGGGGCACTGTAGGGGTATTATAAATCCAGGGGACATTAATCGTTCTTATTACTACTGGGGCTCTATAGGAAAGAATTCTAGATCCGCCTTATTTCTACTATTACTACTGAGGGGTCTGTAGAGAGCTTGATTATCACTGAGGGAACAATAGGGGGCCTTATTACTACTGGGGGCTCTGTGAGGGCATTATTAATACTGGAGGACTCTTCTAGTAATGGGGACAATCTTGGGGAGCATTATCAGTACTGGGGTCACTGTAGGGTGGAGTGTTACTAATGATGGAGTTACTATTGGTAGGACTATTACTATGGGGGGCAGTATTATTTCTCCAGGATAGTATTTGGAGGTTTTGGGGGGCACAGCGAGCAGCAGGATAAGGCTGTGGGGACTTTAGGTTGGGGGATGATGATAGAAATGTGATGAAGCTAAGATGTCCATGTGTCACATTCTACAGAGACGAGGCGGCTGAGAGAAGTTGTCCGGACCAAATGGAGAAGATGATGACAGAGGATGACATCTAAATCAGAGGAGACGTCACCTGGGAGGCCCTGGATGTGAAGTATGTTCTCCTGTTGGGACGAGGGTCGACATAGAGAATTGGGCCATATTCATTGGGGCTTGGACCCCGGATCTTTTGAGATCCTATCAACGCCCCTGGAGGGGGCGCTGGACGGTCACAGAGGGGGCACAGGAGGATCACAGAGGGGGCGCAGGAGGCTCACAGAAGGGTCGCAGGAGGCTCACAGAGGGGTCGCAGGACGCTCACAGTGGGGTCGCAGGACGCTCACAGAGGGGGGCGCAGGAGGCTCACAGAGGGGGGCGCAGGAGGCTCACAGAGGGGGGTGCAGGAGGCTCACAGAGGGGGGTGCAGGAGGCTCACAGAGGGGGGCGCAGGAGGCTCACAGGGGGGCGCAGGAGGCTCACACAGGGGACGCAGGACGCTCACACAGTGGGGGCGCAGGACGCTCACACAGGGGATGCAGGACGCTCACACAGTGGGGGTGCAGGACGCTCACAGATCAGTGACCATCAATACTTGAGGGATAGGGCAGGGCTGTTACAATGAAGGTGTGACCCCCAGCAGCCCTGCACCCACCTTCTCCACAGACACTGCTGCATGCCTTTTACTGGAGGTAACGGGCAGGCTGCTTTCATTAGAGAGGGTCCTGGGCGCAGCCAGCAGTCCAGGAGTTGAGGTCAGAGCCAGCAGAAAGCCCAGTCATCCCAGTCTGGTTTGGGCCTCCAGCCTGGAGCAGTGCAGGCAAAGGATGGGGGCGGAGCTATGTTAGCTCCGCCCACACCGAACGTTCGTGGCAGCAGGATTCAATACAGTGCAGTCACCAAAGTCCGGTGAGAGGGGGAAGCTGTGCGGGGTTGACAGCAGCAGAGAGCCAGTCATGGAGCAGGGGGAGGGAAAAGGCTACCGCTGTTGGCCCGGTTAAATTTCAGATAACAGGGGGCCCCTTTTGGAGAGGAGCCCTGGGCAATTGCCCTGTTTGCCCCCCCATAACGCCAGCCCTGCATTCATGCAATGTTCCTGTAACAGTGGCTGCTGTTCACCGCTGTTCCCCTGTCTACCCACTCTCACTTCCCGAGATCCAAGTGATGTCTGATTACATCAAGAATGTCTGATCCATTCCTTGGATACATCATATCG
The DNA here is from genome assembly GCA_900303285.1 of Rhinella marina. Classification (NCBI taxonomy): domain Eukaryota; kingdom Metazoa; phylum Chordata; class Amphibia; order Anura; family Bufonidae; genus Rhinella; species Rhinella marina. The sequence continues at coordinate 25,531 of ONZH01030219.1, forward strand.
GATGCCAGGTTATAGATGGATCCTGAAAAATTGAATGCAGTAATGGACTGGCCCCGCCCACAGGGTCTTCGTGCTGTACAGAACCATTTCTCTTCTTTCACATCTCCAATCTCCGCCCTTACTAAGAAAGGGGTGAATGCCAGAGTCTGGACTCCTGAGGCTGAAGCCACCTTAGTCCAATTAAAAAGGGCCTTTGCACCTGTTCTACATCATCCCGATGTCTCCTGCCAATTGTTTTTAGAAGTGGACGCCTCCTCCATAGGAGCCGGTGCTGTTTTACTACAGAAAGGTTCCAAGGGCAAGATGTCTACTTGTGGATTTTTCTCCAAGCTCTTCTCCCCTGCTGAGAGAAATTACTGTATAGGGGATAGAGAACTTCTGGCCTGTAGGAGTGGCGTTATCTATTGGAGGGGACTCAGCATCCGTTTTGATTTTGAGCTGCACTTTCGCCTGGCCGAGAAGAACATCAAAGCGGATGAGCTGTCACGCTCATTTGACTTCTCCGACCAGCAGGAGGAGCCCCAGTATATAGTAGATCCTGCTTGCTTGATCACAGTGGCTCCTGTCCTGGTAAAAGACATCCCTCCTGGGAAGACTTTTGTGCCATCTGCCAAGAGAAAACATATTCTAGCTTGGGGGCACAACTCCAAGCTGGCTGGTCATCCAGGGATCCGCAAGACCACAGAACTTTTGTTTCGCCACTACTGGTGGCCCACACTGTCTAAGGATGTGTGTGATTACGTGTCTGCTTGCACAGTCTGTGCTCAACTTGCTAAATTGTTCGTGAAACACATATTTCACTTGCATGGTTTACCTTGCCATTTGGTTTCTGATCGCGGAGTCCAGTTCACTTCTAAGCTCTGGAGAGCTCTGTGCCAGTTGCTCGAAATAGAGCTGGACTTCTCTTCAGGTTACGATCCCCAGACCAATGGATAAGTTGAGCGGGTCAATCAAATATTAGAAAACTATCTCCAGCATTTCGTTTGAGCCCAACACGACAACTGGGTACAATTGCTTCCTTGGGCTGAATTCTCCTATAACAACCACTCTAGTGAGTCTACCGGATTCCTCTCCATTCTTTGTTGTTTTTGGACAACACCCTCGTACTCCTCTCCCTGTTCCAACATCTTCTGGGATACCAGCTGCGGATTCCTCATTTAGAAATTTTTTAAAGATTTGGCGTGACACCAAGGTCTGCATCCACAAAGCGGTGACTCGCATGAACATTAATGCAGACAAGAGAAGAAGGAGACCGCTTCTGTTCTCGCCAGGAGACAAGGTATGGCTCTCTTCTAAAAATATCCGCTTAAGGGTTCCCACTTTCAAGTTTGCTCCTAGGTTCCTTGGACCTTTTGAAGTGTTGAGGAGGATAAACGAAGTGGCATGTAAGTTACGTCTGCCCTCCTCTCTGCGTATTCCTAATGCCTTTCATGTGTCCTTACTTAAAGAGGACCTTTCACTTCTCCTGACATTCCTGTTTTAATATTTTCATGCATTCCCCATGTGATAACAATTTTGAAGCATCTATTCTTATGGCTGTATGATGTGCCATTCATTTATTATTTCTACTAGAAGTTATGAATGAATTGCTATTAGCCTGCAATATGGGTACAGAGGGGAGATAACCAGACTCACTCTTTCCAATCAGTGCTGCCATTTTCATACTGTGCAGGTACCCACCCCCAACTTGTTACCTCCCCTCTGTACCCTTACTGCAGACTGCTAGCAATTCATTCAGAAATTCTAGTAGAAATAATAAAGGAATGGCACATCATAGAGACATAAGAATAGATGTTCCAGAATTGTTATTACATGGGGAATGCATGAAGCTATTAAAACAGGCATGTCAGGAGTGGTGAAAAGTCCTCTTTAAGCCAGTGGTTCTTAATCGCTTCTTGACAGCTCCTTCTACTCGTACTCCGGTATCTGGAGATTCTGACGAGGTATTTGAGGTCAAAGACATCCTGGACATCAAGAAGCGTGGCAAGAAGACCTATTATCTTGTGGACTGGAAGGGCTTTGGTCCTGAAGAGAGGTCGTGGGAACCAGAGGAGAACATTCATGCTCCGAACCTGGTGAAAAGGTTTCTGTCTCGCTGTGGCCTCAAGAAGAGGCGGCGTAAGGAGGGGGGGCACTGTAACAGTGGCTGCTGTGCGCCGCTGTTCCCCTGCTTACCGCCGTGGTCCTGGGCACTGTGTTCAGTGGTGATCTGCTGCCTATACTTCTCATTCCACTGCTGCAGTTCTGGGCTCTGTCTGTGTAGTGCTGTCGCTCCACAGTTTCCATTTAGCCCTGCTGCTTGTTCCTTGCATCACTCCCTCTGGGCTGGCGAAGGTTGGATCATGTGGGTTAGATCATGTGACCTCGTAGCTCAGCCCTCTTCCTAGATGCCTCAGTGTCAAGGTCCTTTGTCTTGCCTTTGGTTGTGCTTGTTCCTGTTTGTGTTCCAGTGTTCCTGACTCCTGCTTGTGTTACCGGACTCCGCTACCCGCCTGATCCCTGCCTGCCTGCATTGACTCTCTCGTTGCCGACCCGGATTGCCTGACTTGTACCTGTGCCACCTGCCCTGACCCATTGCCCTGTCTGACTTCACCTCTGCCTCATCCTTCGGTCCTGCATTGTTGCTCCTGGTAACGACCTGGCCCTGTACCTCCACCGCTGTACCTCTGGTACCTTTGCAGGTACCTCCTGGTCCGCTTTTACCAGCTGCCTCGTGTTCCAACCCTCCTCAAGAGGTAGCAACCTGGTGTTCTTCTTGGAAAGTCTATCCCCACCATCAGGGGTATTGTGAAGATCGAGGGGTTCACTTAGACTACGCCCTTAGAGGAGGTAGGGCACGAGGCACAGTGGGTTCACTCCCGCTGGTTCCTGACAGTTCCCTTTCAATTGCTAAGTGCGTTTTTAGGCCAGCTAGCCTAAAATGTCTTGCGCAACCCCCCTGATATGTTACGCCGACTGACCGGCTTTGTCAACGGATAGCAGGTTATAGCTATAGCTCTTTAGGAGATAGTCCTAGCACTTGCACTCGAGTGCTCCTTGATCTAATAAATGGTTGATTTAAGTGCAATCATGCAAGCAGTAATGTCCTTGTCTGTGAAGCCCCTTTCATGCAAAGCAATGATGACTGTATGTGTTTCCTTGGAAGTAACCATGATTAACAGAAGAAGACAATGATAACATGAGGGCAGCATGGTGGCTCAGTGGTTAGTACGGGTGCCTTGCAGCACTGAGGTCCTAGGTTTGAATCCGACCAAGGATAACATCTGCATGGAGTTTGGGAGTTTGTATTCTCCGTGGGTTTCCGCGGTACTCCAGTTTCCTGCCGCACTCCAAAGACATACTGATAGGGAACTTAAATTGTGAGATCCACGGGGACAGCAAGTGCTGATAATGTCTGTAAAAATCTGCTGAATATGTCATTGCTATATAAGTGAGTAAAATAAATAATAAATGTCGAGCACCACAACCCCTTTTAAAGCAGCCAGTCTGCTCTTCTAATTCAATAAGCACGGAAGAGTGATATCAGGTGCCTTCTCCTAGTTAATACTTTCTCCTGAGCTAACGAGAAAATCACTGAAATTAGCAGGTAATGGCAAGGAATGATTTTGCAATAAATTGCAAGAGGTCTGATCAATTCTTAAAGCAAATTGCCACCATAAAAACGGAATCAGCAAACTTTGTGAAAACCAAAATTCATGTCAATCTCAATAATAATAACCTTTAATTGTATAGGGCAAACATATTCTGCAGGGCTTTACAATTCAGGGGTTCATAAACAAACAGTCATAAATAACATAGCAACAGACAAATCAATAATTATAGCAAGAGGAATGAGGGCACTGCTCGTAACAGCTTCTAATCTATGAGGGGAAAAGGGTGACACAAAAGGTAAAAGTGCTTATTTTGTGCAATGATCCAGCCATCTTTGTAAAATAGGGGAGTAGATATAAAGCTGCATGAGCCAGTCACCAGCTGAGATCTGTAGAGCTTTTGGGTGCATGGGTGCGGTGGAGCGTTTGGTTGAGGATCAGATTCAGTTACTGATGTAAAATAGGCTATATATGGAGAGAAGTTAGATCAGGGGATGTGATAGGCCACCCTAAAAAGATGTGTTTTTAGGGAGTGCCTAAAACTGTGTATGTTGTGATTTAGCCTGATTTCTTGGAGTAGGGCATTCCAGAGAATTGGTGCAGCTCGGAAGAAGTCTTGAAACCAGGAGTGAGAGGTTCGGATTATGGTGGATGTTAGTCGTAAGTTATTTGCCGAGAGTAGAGAATGGGTAGAGTGATAGACAGAGATGACAGAAGAGATGTAGGGGGGTTCAGCATTGTGAAAAGCTTTGTGGGTGAGGACAAGCGGTTTAAATTGGATTCTATACTGTATGGGCAACCAGTGCAATGACTGGCACAGAGTGGAGGGATCGGAGTAGCAGTAAGACAGATAGGTGACTCTGGCTGCTCTAATAAGGAAGGGGAAAGTCTGGTGAGGAAGAGGCCAATTAATAGTGAGTTACAGTAATCGAGGTGGGAATGGATCAGGGCCATAATGGGAGATTTAGTTGTTTCCATAGTGAGTAAGGAGCAGACTCTAGAGATGTTTTTGAGATGCAGGTGACATAAACGGGTGAGAGATTGAATATAGGGGGTAAAGGAAAGCTCAGTGTCAAACATAACACCCAGACAGCGGGCGTGCTGCCTAGGTGTGATGGTAGTGCCACACACTGAGATGGAGATATCAGGTTTAGGTAGGGTAGTAGATGGAGAGAACACAACATGTTCCGTTTTTGACAGATTCAGTTTCAGATAGAGAGTGGACATGATCTTAGAGACGGTGCAAAGACAGTCACTGGTGTTCAGCAGGGATAAAGCGTATAGTTCTGTATCATCAGCATAGAGATGGTACTGGAAACCAAATCTGCTGATGGTCTGTCCAATTGTGCTTGTGTAGAGAGAGAAGAGGAGACGGCATAGGATTGAACCCTGAGGAACACCAACAGCAAAAGGGAGAGGAGAAGTGGAGCCAGCAAATGATACACTTAAAGAGCGGTCAGAGCGATATGAATAGGGAAGAGTGAAGTGTCCTTTAGGCCTATAGATTGGAGCACGGTGAGTAGGAGATGGTGGTCTACAGGGTCAAAAGCTGCAGGTCAAGGAGAATGAGCAGAGAGTAGTCATTGTTGCATTTTGCTGTCAGGAGGTCATTTGTCACTTTGGTGAGGGCAGTTTTTGTAGAATGTAGGGTGCGGAAACCAGATTGCAATGGATCAAGGAGAGAATGAGCAGAGAGTTAGCGGATGAGGCAAAAGTAGACCAGATGCTCCAGGAGTTTAGAGATGAAGGGAAGATTGGAGACTTGTCTGTAGTTAGTTGTGCAGGATGGGTCAAGAGAAGGTTTTTTTAAAATAATGTAGTAATTATAGAGTGTTTAAAAGAGGAGGGGAAGAGAGCAGAAGAGAGAGAGAGAGAGGTTGAAGGTTTTTGTTAGGTGAGTGGTGACATCCGGAGAGAGATACTGGAGAAGGTGTGAGGGATTGAGGTCAGAAGTGCACGTGGTAGGATGAGAAGAAGAGAGGAGCCTCGAGTCTTCTTCTTCCATGACTGGGTCAAACGTAGACAGTGAGGCAGAGGAGATGAGGGGGGGGGTCGATGACACTTAGTGGCTGTGAGCTGATTTCATGCCAGTTGTTTTCTTTTTCTCTGTAAAGTAGGTGGCCAGATCATCAGCACAGAGGTCTGTGATAGGCATTTTAGGACTGAGAAGGGAGTGAAAAGTGTCAAATAATTTTTTTGGGTTGTTTGACAGTGAGGAGATTAAGGTGGTGAAGTAGTTTGGCGAGGTCGAGGGCAGAGTTATAGGTTAATCTTAGGTTAATCTTAATCTTTTTGCCATGACTGTACATCCACAGAAAATCTGGTTAGGTTAGTTTAATTTGTTTAGAATAACCTCCCTGCCAAGTTCCTTTAAAGTTTATGTGCAAGTACCTTCGCCCATAGAAATGAATGGGAGCGCAACGCGCAAGCGCGGCCCGGCTCGCATTCATTTGTATGGAGCCGACGGAGACCCGCACCTATAAGACAATGGGGACATATCCTAGTGATATGCCCCCATTGTCCAAGATGGGATAACCCCTTTAAAGAGATGGACTGTGGCTGTGTGTTGGGGCCCACATCTGAAAAACCTGCTGGCACACGTTTTTTAAAAGTAGGTGCCTTGTCTAGAGAAAGAAGAAATAATAATGACCCAGTTTTTGATCCAGGTATATTCAAGAAAATAAACCAATATCAAAAAAACCTATAGAACCCTTGATTGTGGCCCTCAGTTTAAAACGTATATAGCTTTTATCAAATATAGCTTAAATGAGCTGGTGACCTAGGTACCGTAAACAGAGGTAAAATTTTCCAATTTTTCTTAGTGAGTTTTAAAAGTGCCTTTGCTATATTAGTGAGCTTCTGGATTGCAGCAATATTTTGCTAGTATACTGCTGGGTAATAATTAGATAGCTACTCTCCATATACTGTACTGCTGATAGCCATAAAGATTAAAGCGATTAAGAATAGCTACTTAGTATTGTGTCGCCATAGGAAACTGTCAATCAGACTGAAGAAAGATTATATCTATTGTCACCAGACTAGATGTATCAAAGTCTTAGATAATACTGATGGTAATGATAGTGGTGATTGGTATTCAGCCACTTAATCAAATGATATTGTGACAGTAACCACAGATGATTTTATATCACTTGTAGAAAGATCGCCCTGTGATGTATTGCAATGACAGATCGCTATAAATCATTCAACAGAATGATACAAATCCGATGATGGAGATAATAGTGGTGATTAGATGATAGTATGACCATAGATATTTTATTCAGATACTTTTCATAAGTAACTGTGAAATAAAAGAATCCTGCCTGGTTGTCGGCGGTGCGCCTGCCATATCAAATACTTGGAGGAGATTGATTACGAGACCAAACACTAAAGCTACCCCATCATGTTTCATTGCGCAACTGGCATCATCAGGGGTCAGGAGCTTAAAGGGGTTCTCCGGGAATTAAGAAAATTAAAATTATAATATATTATAATATAATATATATAATTATTATATAATATAATTATACTTATAATTATTATAGTTATAATAATAATATTATAATTATAATATTAATTAATTATAAATATCTTCTCAAATACCTTTCATTATTTATAATGGCTCGTTTTTTTGGGGGAGCAATCATTAGGAGAAACAAAATGACCGCCGTCCTATTAGTACACACAAAACCTGTCCTAATCACACAGGAGGACAAGTTACTTCACAACACTGAGGTAAATAGCTGCCTCATCCTCCTCTCTACTTGTCAGGGATTATGATCCTGAATACAGATGATAAGATCTTCTGCTGAATCTCTGGGGAATTTAGTTCATGCAGAGACATGAAGCACAGAGAGGATGGACAGGATAGTCTGTGGTAATGTGGGGCTGTGGTAATGGAGACTGCATACAAGTTCTGCTGCTCATTAGCCACATCTCACCCTCTTCTCTGTACTTCATGTCTCCTCATCTTCTCCATTCCCACAGAGATTCACCTGTATTCCGGTGACAAGCAGAGCAGAGAGGAGGATGAGGCAGCACCATGGCTCATTGTGGTGAAGTAACTTCTCCTCCTGTATGATTAGGACAGGTTTTGTGTGTACTAATAGGATGGCGGCCATTGTATTTCTCCTAATGATTGCTCTCTAGACAAAACAAGCCATTCTAAGTAATGAAAGGTTTGTATTTGTGAATATATTTGTTATAGAATAATATTTAAGTGCTTTAATTTATTTTTTTATTCCTGGAGAACCCCTTTAAGCACAATGAAACATGCTTATCGGGCACTTCAAACAGCTTAAAATGGTAGGGGTTCTGGGAGTCGAACCCCCATCGATTTGATATTGATGACCTATTCTGAGCATAGGGCAACAAAATAAGAAACCAGACAACCCCCTTAAAGGTGTTGTCTCATGATGGACAATGGGTACATATCGCTAGAATATGCCCCCATTGTCTTATAGGTGCAGGTCCCACCGCTGGGACCCGCACCTATATCCAGAACAGAGCCCCGCAAGGTGGTGGCTGGAGGACTCTGGTCCAGCCACCACCAAGCCGGCTCCCCATAGAAATGAATGGGAGCCCCGCACCCATTAATTTCTATGGAGCTGACGGGAATAGCGCACAGCTATTTTCGCCAGCCCCATAGAAAATGAATGGAGGGCGGCTACGCATGCGCAGTGCGCCCTCCTTCACTTTCGGGACTCTGTTCTGGATATGGGTGCGGGTCCTAGCGATATGCCCCTATTGTCCATCAGGAGACAACCCCTTTAATGTTGCAAATATTGGATTAGCAATACAGTCCCATTAATAGAAGTATTATAATCACTAGGATAAGGTCACATAACCTTCCATATTCTGTGTACATAAAGACTTTTGTAACAATTAAAGGATCATGATGGTTATTCTATTTGTTCCAGTATGATCAACTCAATGAAGACATTAATTTACTTAGAACAGCTTTACTGTCTCCTGCAGAAATTATTATAACTCAGCCTTGGGTGAATAATCTCTCTCCTTGTGAATAATTTCAGCTTACTAAATGCTATGTAAACCTAGTAATTGTGTTCTGTTTTGGGGTTTGGCTCATTCCACCATGCTGTGCAAGCACCTTATCAAAAAGTGCATAAATCATTCAAACAATCACATCGAAACACAAACAACCAAAGTAGGTTGAAAACTATTTGCGTAAGTCTTAAAGGCTATTTTTTTTAATAGGCTGATGCATAACTACAGTAAATGTTAATTTATTAGTAAACAAAACGAGATTTGCTTGCATAGAAACCAATGTGGCTAGATAGCAGGTAAACTTACATGTATTTAAACTTGCTAAAGTACTGGAATTGTTTCATGACCCACCCTGAAGTGTGAAATAACAGGTGCTGTGCAGATGACAATATGTCTCTGATCTTTACTATAGAGATATCAGTGGACTTGAGACTTTTTAATTAACCCAATTTACAAGCATGGCAAAAGTGAAAAAAACTTTCAGTGTACAAGAGACACCTTTTGTGGCACTCTGTAATGCATCAATATTGTCCTAGGAGTAATGCTTGCCAGGAAAATACTTCAATAACAAATCATTCAATGGAAAATATCACAATTCTGATTGAAATAACATCCAGTGCCCATACACATTCAATGTTTGTTTGGCTGACAGATATGTATCTTAGACTGTGAGCCAAGTATGTATATGTCTTTAATAGGGAGAGAGGAGAAAGAGGAGAAAGCATGTAAATAAAAGTTACGTTTTATTTTAAATTCCAAGGTGCTGGATCTATTGAAAATTTGTTACTGAAATCCTTACAATGGCCTGACAGGAAGACACACCCTTTTTTCACTAGGGACACATCTTGATGGGGCTCCTGCTTGACGGTAGTTGGGGTGCCCTTGGTGTTATGAGTGTTCTACAGGTGGAAGGCAGGAGATGCAGGTGCTGTGACCAGTGAATAGTGTTGGGGTCAGTAACCAGGTCATAAAAAAGATAAATCTCTGTTTGCTAAAGTGCACAATGGGAGTTGTAGCACATCCACTGGTATCAAAACACAGTTCCAAACAATTCACAGTGCAACTCTTCCTGAATAGTGGTGTATGGACATAAGCAAGGATGGGGTTGTAGTACACCTTTACTCTACCTCTCCAAAGTCTCTCCCTTTTGCAGAAACTAAGGCTGCAATAAAGTTCTTGCAAAATGTGTCTGTAATTCTCAGCTATGGGGTACAGGATTAAGATATGGCTGGTGTGGCAGTGGAGCTGCCAGAGGGCCAATGCTTGGCTATACACATTCTGGATCAGCTATTTTTTCTCTCTTTCTGGAGTACTGAAAAGTAGAGATGGCTCTCTTGATGCAAAGCTCCAAGAAGTGAGCACCTGTAGCTCCCCTTACTTCCTCAGCTAACACTAGACTGAACTAGGGTCAGACCTAAGTCCATCAACTAGCTTCCTACCTGGGCTGAGTCAGGATTGTTAACTCTGACATACATAGCTTTATGGGTTGCCATACATCAAAACATTATGTAACAAGGCACAATTTATAACTACCCTATTCTGGGGTCCTGTACTTGTCTCCCATGACAACAAAATAACCTGACATTTAATGCACCATCATCTGTCCGAGGAGTTAGGAGCTCTCCATACACATTAGATTTTTGGCTAGCCTTGTGAAAATGAGGGGTTGTACTGACAATAGACTACTGTATATGGAGACCTTAAAGGGTTTTCCCATGATTGATGTGTGTAGCAGGGAAGTGCCAATCATTATATATATATATATATACACACTCACCGGCCACTTTATTAGGTACACCTGTCCAACTGCTCGTTAACACTTAATTTCTAATCAGCCAATCACATGGCGGCAACTCAGTGCATTTAGGCATGTAGACATGGTCAAGACAATCTCCTGCAGTTCAAACCGAGCATCAGTATGGGGAAGAAAGGTGATTTGAGATTTGAGTGCCTTTGAACGTGGCATGGTTGTTGGTGCCAGAAGGGCTGGTCTGAGTATTTCAGAAACTGCTGATCTACTGGGATTTTCACGCACAACCATCTCTAGGGTTTACAGAGAATGGTCCGAAAAAGAAAAAACATCCAGTGAGCGGCAGTTCTGTGGGCGGAAATGCCTTGTTGATGCCAGAGGTCAGAGGAGAATGGGCAGACTGGTTCGAGCTGATAGAAAGGCAACAGTGACTCAAATTGCCACCCGTTACAACCAAGGTAGGCAGAAGAGCATCTCTGAACGCACAGTACATCGAACTTTGAGGCAGATGGGCTACAGCAGCAGAAGATCACTCCTTTCAGCTAAGAACAGGAAACTGAGGCTACAATTTGCACAAGCTCATCGAAATTGGACAGTAGAAGATTGGAAAAACGTTGCCTGGTCTGATGAGTCTCGATTTCTGCTGCGACATTCGGATGGTAGGGTCAGAATTTGGCGTCAACAACATGAAAGCATGGATCCATCCTGCCTTGTATCAACGGTTCAAGCTGGTGGTGGTGGTGTCATGGTGTGGGGAATATTTTCTTGGCACTCTTTGGGCCCCTTGGTACCAATTGAGCATCGTTGCAACGCCACAGCCTACCTGAGTATTGTTGCTGACCATGTCCATCCCTTTATGACCACAATATACCCAACATCTGATGGCCACTTTCAGCAGGATAATGCGCCATGTCATAAAGCTGGAATCATCTCAGACTGGTTTCTTGAACATGACAATGAGTTCACTGTACTCAAATGGCCTCCACAGTCACCAGATCTCAATCCAATAGAGCATCTTTGGGATGTGGTGGAACGGGAGATTCGCATCATGGATGTGCAGACGACAAATCTGCGGCAACTGTGTGATGCCATCATGTCAATATGGACCAAAATCTCTGAGGAATGCTTCCAGCACCTTGTTGAATCTATGCCACGAAGAATTGAGGCAGTTCTGAAGGCAAAAGGGGGTCCAACCCGTTACTAGCATGGTGTACCTAATAAAGTGGCCGGTGAGTGTATATATATATATATATATATATATATATATACATATATATGCCCCAGTTCATATTAGGCCCCCCAGGTGGTATACATGTATGCCCCTGTATCCTCCTGCAGGCGCATATGTCCAGTTTCGGGCACATCAAAAGACAGAGGATCGATAAGACCCTCTGCCTTTTGTTAAACATCTCCGGCAGCGCCAGAGATGTTTGGCATAACAGGGACAGGGAAACAAAAGGCTTCACTGCCCCTGTGTGCCGCGCACCTCTGGCACAGGGATGCGCAGGCACTTCAAAGGCAGGAGGATCAAAGCGATCCTCCGCCTGGAAGCACCAGTGTGCACGGGCTGGTATGGTGACGTCATATCACTGCGCCGGCCTGCATGCAGTTGCCTGCAGGCGAGCTCGCACGCCAGCAGCGCGGGCTGCTCGGGAGCGAGCGCCGCCGAATTTAAATAGTCCAGCGGTGTAATGCTCATCAGTTGAGCCTTGCAGTCCCTCAAAGAAAAATCATCCTCTCAAAGAAACGAACAAGCGGGAATTAACCCCTGGATGACGAGCATACAGAGAGAATCAACCCCAGGACAACAAGCATTAACCCCTCGAGACGAGCATTAACCCTATAGGCTGGCTGAATATTTTTACCCCTGTACCCCTGCTATACCACCAATGATCTACCCCTATGTTAACCCCTTCATTATCCCTATACCACCAATATCCCTGTAAAATTAACCCCTTAATTATTAACCCCTACATTCCCTGCAATAACCCCCTACCATAACCCTATACCACCAACGAGCCATATTATTAACTCCTGGATCCCTGCTCTCTAACCCTGCCATTAACCCTTTCCCTGCCAGCCATACATAGCACTGATCCCTGACCATATTAAACCCTGCAGTGCTACGGGAATTGTATTTAACCCTTTTTGTCCCCTAGGGACAGCTAGTAGGTTTTGGAGGGTGCTCTAATATACGTGTTTGTGTGTGAGTGTATGTTCAGTTAGTTTGTGGGTGGAATTTGTAATTGGGACTGTGTAGTGTAGTTAGGTGTATTATTGTATTGCCGTGTGTATTATGTGGAACGGTTGTTAAGGTTGATGGTGGGATCAACCGTTCCCTCCCTTCCAGTCCAGCTTGCTGGTGTTTGCCCTAAAACACCTGAAGGGTTCTGTAGCTCACTTAGAATAGATCTTCATGGAAAGCACATGGTGCTAGGACTACTGAGGACCAGTGAGCAACCTACATGCCGTGGGAACGTCAGACTAACTGCTGTAGCCTAGGTGAGGAAGATTCTTAATATTATAAAAATGAGTTTCTGTCTGTCTGTCTGTGTGTCCATCTGTCTGTCTGTTCTCTATGCGCGACCAAACTACTGGACCGATTTTCACCAAATTCGGCACACAGGTACATCAGGTGCCCGGGAAGGTTTTAGACCAGGTCTCATCTCTCTAGGACATAACGTTCCTGAGATATTCCCAAAATATGACCTGCATTAGCCAATATTAGCCTGACAGCATTGGTTTTAAACCCCAACTGCCATTCTCTGCACAGACACACACAGGGAGGGCAGGTTTCCATAACACAGCCAGGTAATTAGCAGCCAGCTGAGGATTTCATGTAACAATCCAGTCATTTATATTCAATGCTTTAAAGGGGCAGAGCACTGTGGATGATACTGTTAAAGGGGTATTCCGGTTACCATAAATATAACTTATGTTTTAGACTAATTTTAGACTATGACCGTTCAGTAGTAAATCTTCCACTGCTACCCATTGCGTGTCCTTATAAATTACCATGGCACCGACCTATGATTCACACCACTCTTAAAAGAAGGACTTACAACACCTGCTCCAGGTTTTACTAAGCCACACCCCGACTCTGTCAGGCCACGCCCCCTTCCCCCTCTGCAGCCAATTGGGATTGAAAAAATGAAGGTAAAAATAAACTTCTGTCAGCTGCAGGGGTGGGAGAGTGAGTTTCTCTCTGCAACAACACACAGAAACATTAGATGAAATAGACTAATATTAGACTACTACCGTTCAGTAGTAATAAAAGATGTTTTCTTCCACTAAAAGGACTTAAAAGCAAACCCCCCCCAAGGTCCCGCTAAACCACGCCCCTGGTCAGGCCACGCCCTCTCCCACTCCGCAGCCAAGGGGGATTGAAAAAATGAAGGTAAAAATCAACTTCTGTCAGCTACAGGAATGGGTGGGAAGGAGACTTTCTCTCTGCAATGACACACACACAAACATTAAATGAAATAGATTAAATATACCCATGCGAAGCAATGTTTTCTTCCACTGCTACCCACTGTGTTTCCTCAAATTACCATGGCATTGACCATAATAATTCAGGCCACCCTGAAAAGAAGGACCTAAAAGCACCCCCCCCCCCAAGGTCCCGGTAATCCACGTCCCCGACCCGGTCAGGTCATGCCCCCTCCCACTCCGCAGCCAATGGGGATTGAAAAAATGAAGGTAAAAATCAACTTCTGTCAGCTACATTGACTTTCTCTCTGCAACGACACACAGAAACATTAAATGAAATAGATGAAAGGTCTTTCTGCTAGTATATATATATATATATATATATATACATATATGTCATATATATATATATATATATATATATATATATATAAAATGAGTTTCTGTCTGTCCGTCTGTCTGTCTGTTCTCTATGTGCGACCAAACTACTGGACCGATTTTCACCAAATTTGGCACACAGGTACATCAGGTGTCCGGGAAGGTTTCTAGGACACATCTCTCTAGGACGTACCGTTCCCAAGATATTCCCAAAATATGATCTCCATTAGCCAATAAGGTTTCCATAGCAACACAGCCAGGTAATTAGCAGCCAGCTGAGGAGCTCAGGTAATAACCCAGCCATTTCTATTCACTGACACTGTTAAAGGGAACCTGTCAGCTCTGAAACACCCTCCAAGCTGGAATAAGCAATGTATAGTATAAGTGACGACGAGTCCGGTTATGTAATTTTTATCTTCATACTCACTTGCATTCTGACTCTGTGCTCTGACAAACCAGCAGTAAAATGCACTCAGTGGACTCCAGTGCTCACTCACATAATGGAAAGGACTCAAAGAAGAGTCCTCTTAATGTATTTTACTGCTGGTTTGTGGGAGCACAGCGTCAGAATGGAAGTGAGTATGAAGATAAAACTTACATAATCGGATTCAGCACCACTTACACTATACACCGCTTACTCTAGTTCAGGGGGCGTTTCGGAGCTGACAGGTTCCCTTTAAAGGTATTCCGGTTACCATAAATATAACTTATCTTTTAGACTAATTTTAGACTAAGACAGTTCAGTAGTAATAAAAGATGTTTTCTTCCACTGCTACCCATTGCGTGTCCTCATAAATAAGCATGGTATCGACCTTTAATTCAGGCCACCCTAAAAGAAGTACTTAAAATCCCCACCCAGGTCTCACTAAGCCACGCCCCCGACTCCATCAGGCCACACCCCCTCCCACTCCTGCAGGGATGGGTGGGAGGTTGACTTTCTTTCTGCAACGACACACAGAAACATTAAATGAAATAGATTAAATACACCCGTGCAAAGCGTCTTGCTAAGCCACGCCCCGACTCTGTCAGGTCACGCCCCTCCCACTCCGCAGCCAACGGGGATTGAAAAAATTAAGGTAAAAATCAACTTCTGTCAGCTGCAGGGGTGGGAGGGTGACTTTCTCTCTGCAATGACACACAGAAACATTAGATGAAATAGACTAATTTTAGACTACGACCGTTCAGTAGTAATAAAAGATGTTTTCTTCCACTGCTACCCATTGAGTGTCCTCATAAATTACCATGGTATCCACCTTTAATTCAGACCACCCTCAAAAGAAGGACTTAAAAGCAATCCCCCCAAGGTCCCGTTAAACCACGCCCCCGGCCAGGTAACGCCCCCTCCCAGTCCGCAGCCAATGGGGATTGAAAAAAAATGAAGGTAAAAATCAACTTCTGTCAGCTGCAGGAATAGGTGGGAGGGTGAGTTTCTCTCTGCAACGACACACACAAACATTAAATGAAATAGATTAAATATACCCAGGCAAAGCTGGGTCCCAACTACCATACACACGGTCACATGTCTTCAGGCCACACCCCCTCCCACTACGCAGCCAATGGGGATTTGGGGATTGAAGAAATGAAGGTAAAAATCTAATTCTGTCAGCTGCATTGACTTTCTCTTTGCAACGACACACAGAAACATTAAATGAAATAGACGAAATATACCCAGGCCGGGTCCTTCTGCTAGTATATATATAACATACAGATATAAATATATATAGATATAGTCTAAAATAATAGACTGTAGACAGTATTGTATAATAAATATTTTATTGCTATAATACGGTATACAGAGTCTTTTGTGGTCACCGCAATACAGCGTACTTATCCCAGGAAAGAAGAGCAACAGGTAAAATAAAGGGAAATAGGCGGAACCAACAATAGGTGGTTTACTCCTGTTTATTAATATTAATTATTAATATTAATCCAAAATATTAATTATTAATATTTCCTTTAACATTGGTGAGCCAGGTAGGAGACAATAATAATTATTAATATTCAGTATTGATATTAATAATAATATTTCTGTCCTTTAACAATGTGAAACATGAAAATCAGACAATATATAATACATGACAATCTTTAATAACAAAAAACCTGAAACCAGCCCTATACCTCATATGGATCCAGAGCTGCCCCCATTCATTGCTCCAATTGTTCTGCTAGATTCTCTTCAGGCTAGCATCATATCATTTCTGACGGGATGTGTCCTTTATCGGGGGGGGGGGGGTTCTTGGGGTGTGAATCCTTTCTCAAGGGGCTTGTCCTTTTTTCTGCATCTTTCTCCATATAACTCATAGCTTCTAACAGTAGATATGGCTGGTGGCACTTATCCTTTGGATAGGTCATCAGTATCTGATCGATGGTGGTCCAACACCCGATACCCCCACCGATCAGCTCTTTGAGAAGGCACTGGTACTCCTGTGAGAACTTCAGCCTTCTCCGTGCTTACCAAGTACAGCGCAGTACATAATATAGGGTACCAATGGGTCTGCGATTCGCATGTGGAAGCCCCACGGTTGGTGCGCGTGCATTGCGGACCGCAATTTGCGGTCCACAACATGGGCACAGCCGGCAACAACCCTAACAGTAATGCTTCATTCACACGCCAGTGTTTTGGTCAGTGATTTCCATCAGTGATTGTGAGCCAAAACCAAGAGTGGCTCTAAACACAGAACAGGTGCAGATTTTTCCTTTATACATTATCTCTGGAGGTCCAAACCTCATTTTGGCTCACAATCACTGGTGGAAATCACTGACCAAAACAGTGATGTGTGAATGAGGCTTGAGAGGGCTTGTATTTCACACTGACATATGCTGGGAACAACATACTGAGCACTGAATTGGCATATTTATGTAAAATTAACTATGTTATTTTTTAATTTTCACAGCCAATTGTTTCTAAATTCTATGAAATGTCAGTGGGGTCAAAGCACTGTTTTTTTTACAGTTTTTTACTTCCACTCCAAAAGCCATATGACACTCCTTCCCTCTTGAGCCCTGCTGTGTGCCCATACAGCAGTTTATGACCATGTATGGGATTTTGCCATATTATGAGAAAATGGGCAACACATTGTGGGGTGCTTTTTCTCCTGTTACACTTGAAAGGCTTGGGGCTGATGCAACATTTTATTGGAAGAAATTAAATATTTCATTTTTACAGCCAAATGTTTCTAACTTCTACGAAATGCCTGTTTGGTTAAAGCGCTCAGTACACCACAAATTAAATTCCTTGAGGATTATAGTTTCCAAAATAGGGTCTCCTTTTGGGGGTTTCCACTATGGGGGTACTTAGAGTCATAAATGTGATATGGCACTCAAAAACCATTACAGGAAAATCTGCCCTACAAAAACCATATGTAAAAACATATGGCATTTCTTCCCTACTGAGCACTGTAATGTGCCCATACAGCAGTTCACAACCACATTTGGGGTGTTTCAATAAACTGCAGAATCATTGTAATAAATATAGAGGTTTGCTTTGCTGTGTTACAGGAAAAAATAGATTCAAATGGAAAATTTTGCAAAAAAAGTAAAATGTTGAAAGGTCTCTTTTTCTTTAATTCTTCTGGAACATCTAAAGAGCTAACAAAGTTTGTAAAATCTGTTCTGAAGAATTTGAGGGGTGTAGTTTCTAAAACAGGGTCATTTATGTATGGTTTTCTATTGGCATGATGTTGCCAAAAATGTATGCAAAAATTCCAAAGAAAGCACCTGTCTGCCCTCACTGTTATTTAATCAAAAAGTTAAATTTCTGACCCTTCTTCACGTCCCAAGAGGTTGGGAAGTACAGTGACTGTTCTGCATGTGGGTAATCTTTTTGTAATGATATCACTCTTTGACTATGTTAATATATTTTATGGTAGTACTCTCTCTCTCTTTATATTTAGACTTTAACTTTGGATTGTTTATTTTGCTATTGTAGAAAATAACTAAACACTGCCAAAACTAAAGGAAAATACATAAATTGCAGCCGCACACCGCTACCAGATAAAGCACAAAATGCCACAGTGATAGAGTATTCCAAAGCTCATGCTATGCTTGTTTAATAAATTAGAGACTCTTGGCAAATACATTTTGTACAAAATTATCTGAGCCCATTCACCACAATCATCAAGGTGGTCTCTGCAGAATGGGAACCTAACACTTTGTCCTACCTGTTACGTGCCAGTCTTGGCTTCCATATAATCAGGGGGTGTTTTGTTCCACATGCATGTAATGTCCACTTGCCTTTTGCCATTTCTGGTACTACAAAGGCCTCCCCTAGTTGAGGAGTGCAGACACTAACATGCATGCCGAATCACTCGGCTTTATAGTTGCACTGATTAAAAACCACCTGTGGGGCAAATGGGCTGGTCAGGAGTGCATGACCAGATGGAGTAGCCACACCTCCAATACAAACTTACAAAGAAAAAAAGGAGATTTCAGTCAGCACATCCCAGAGTGCAGGTGCTGGTTGCTATGGCTAAATACATGTCAAAGGAAAATACATAAATTGCAGCCACACACCGCTACCAGATAAAGCACAAAATGCCCCAGTGATAGAATATTCCAAAGCTCATGCTATGCTTGTTTAATAAATTAGAGACTCTTGGCAAATACATTTTGTACAAAATTATCTGAGCCCATTCACCACAATCAAAAACTATACATTTCTATGTTTGGATATATTTTAAGCTTTCACTTGGTGGGTGGGGAGCTGTGTGATACAAGTTGGTTACAAATTTCTACGAAGCAGCTATGGTTCCAGTCCATTAATGCTGTGTTACCCACATTAAAAGTCACTCAATTCCAGACTGATGGAGACCTGGAATTCCCATTTTTATGTTTTAAATGTAGATTTCTTTGTATGTGTAGGATTGGACTGTAAGTCATTTAAAAATGCTAAGATCAGATGGTGACAAATGTGCAAGGAAGAATCTTTGTTGTAAATGAGCTTTGACATCCTAACGGCACCGGAGAGGATTTGTTGGCTGGCGTTTAATCTGAATCTGAATGTTATAACTTCTATTATGTTATGTGATTGAAAAGCACTTTGCTCAGGGTTTGCCCTTGGAAAAATGTCAGTGAATTAAATAAATAAAATGAAAGTTGATCCTTATGACAATCCTTTATGGCTGCCTAATCACAGCTGAAGACACTGTTCAAACAGCACTGGAGGAAAAAAAATGAAATACGCTTCACAGAGACTATAAATTCTCCACTTTAGTGAAAAAATGTATTTTATCATGAGAGAGCTTTGCACAGTTTCACTTGGATGTAGGTTTATTGTTTAACCATTGGGCTTGTTTAATTTCCTTCTCATTTCGCAATTCATGAACACAGAAAAGGGCATGCAATAGAAGACAATTACTTTTTATAGTAGGGAAATTTTATGAAGCAAGTTGCCAATGCTGGATGAAATATTTAAACACGCTTTGTGATTCATACTGATCACCAGAAGAATTTAGCAATTTTCAAGTAATGAATGTAACTATACATCACTTTGAAAGGAATGGAAATAATGGCAGTTTGGGGATTTAAAACAGAAAACTACTGGTGGCAAGAGGATGCCATCAATTAAATCTGGAAACAGAAAGATTGGAGCCATTGACTTATTGCTGTCAACTCCATGCCCCTCACATCACCACAGCACTCAAAACAGCAATACATTGCATACTGGAACTTGAAATGAACTAAAGAACTAGCGATGTTCACGTTAAAGTGGTAATTTCCTTGGTGTTTAAGTAACATTTTGCATGTATCTGTATAGAAAATGAACAATATACTTTGTCTAATGCCTCATAATGTACAGTGTAAATTTGCAAAGCTCTAAAAAGCTGTATTTTAATCTAATTATTATGTTACCAATGCGAGAAGAGATTGCAGACTTACATAGTAATATAGTTAGTAACATTGAGAAATGGACAAAAGCTCATTATACTCAGCCCATCATCATGACGTATCTATAAGTCCATTTCCTTCTGCCTATTTTCCTTCAGTGTTCATCTACAGAACGACAAAATCCCCATGAAGTAAAATCCATTTTTCAGAATCCTAAGGGAAAAAAAATCTTCCCAACTCCAGTTATAACTTGTTAAAATCACAAAATGCATCCAGGAGGCTCACCATCACCACCTCCTCAGGCAGAGAGCTCCATAGTCACACTGCTCTTACAGTAAATAACCTTCTATTAAAGTAGAAATCTTCTTTCCTCCAGATGTAGAAGATGTCCCCTTGTCACAGTCTTGGGTATAAATAGATGATGGGAGAGATCTCTGTACTGACCCCTGATATATTTATACATAGTTATTAGATCTCCCCTCAGTCATTTTTTTGCTAAACTAAATAACCCCAAAACTTTTTGGGTACTGTAGTCCAGCCATTCCAGTTATTACTTTAAATGCCCACCTTTGAACCCATCACGCTCTTTTTTTTGTACAAGTTCCCAAAATAGTTTATAATATTCTATGTGTGGTCTGACTATGAAATGGCAGGACTATGTTCTCGGCATGTTCATCTATGCCTATTTTGATGCAACCCATAATCTTATTAGCTTTGGCTGCACCTGTCTAACCTTTTTCATGTCAGTTTTAACCAGTGTTTTTACATTCAGTCATTTAGTAATTCATCTTGGCATCTACTTTCCCTTCCCATGTTATAACCTTAGTTTAAAAAAGTAGTGGTTCCACTTTTTATTAAAACTTCAGCTGAAGTTTTGCGGCAGGTGCAAGATGGCTTGTGACTTTTTCTGCTTTATTTTCCTGAGATTCACAAGCGACTATGTACAGCCATGTTGTCATAGCCTTATGGAAATTTCTTGAACTTTTCCAAATATTAATTGTACCACTAGATGCTTTAGAATAATAGCAGATTTTTTTCTTCAGAAACCATGCCCATGACAGTATAATACTGCCTACAACCATGGCACCTATAACATTTTATAGACCCTACTGTATCCACTTTTGTTTTTATATACAAAGGCGTGCACAGGTATGGTATGCTTTTTCATATGTTGCATTTCTGTAGACACCATATAGTGGCACATTGAGTGCCTATTGCTCTATATAAAGGGCCTCCATATGTTCAGTGCCTGCAACTCTGGCATGTGCACAAGGCCTAATTTTGTTAGTAGCCTCCCTTTACTACATCAGACAAAATGATTGAGGCATTTATCCTAAATGAAAGAAGCCAATATTCGAGACAATGTCTTCAGCAGGTCTAGCTTTATTCATTGTGCCGTTTTGAACGCTGTTAGAAATGACTGAGTCAGTACATGCATGCACAGCTCTACGCACAGTGGGGCAATGCCAGCTTTCTCTAGACGTACACACAATACCTTTTATCTAATACTCAGATCACTGTGTTTGCTTTTTTAATATCTGTAGTTTATTTAGCTCTCATTACAGTGTAAGGGGAGTTACAAATTCTCGTTTTTGCGTTGGAGCCTCGGCATGGCCAGCTGTTTCAATATTCTTAAATGGAAAACCTGCCTTTAATCAACATACTCTATGGACATACATTGACTTGTGTCTATAAATATCTAAGTCCTCTTGGCAGGATGGCAGGCTTCCCAGAGAGTTGAGAAACCAACAGTAACTAAACAAAAATGCCTTTTCTTCATAGGACATCTTCCTGCCCATTGTGCTAAATGAATATAATAGGTTAGATCAGATCAATTCTCTGTAGTAAAAATAACATAAAATTAGGTAAGATGGGTACGTTCCTAACGTCTTTGTCTTTATAAACACTGATCAACCATAACATTAAAGGTGTTGTCCAGCCTTTACTGAGTGATGGCCTATCCTGTGTAGTGGCCA
Organism: Rhinella marina; assembly: GCA_900303285.1. Taxonomy (NCBI): domain Eukaryota; kingdom Metazoa; phylum Chordata; class Amphibia; order Anura; family Bufonidae; genus Rhinella; species Rhinella marina. Next base: position 47,484 of record ONZH01030219.1, read on the forward strand.
GAACACATCACTGCAGCGCTGCTCCAACTGACTTTAGTGGGACATGTGGTAAAGTAATGAGCTCCTTCCCCTATAAGGGTGATGAAGCTGTATTGATCTGGCACCAACTTACGATGAAGGAGCTACACAAAAACAGCTGATCAAGTGTCGGACCCTCGCCAATCAGCTAGTGATGACCTACCCTGAGAAAAGGGTATTAATTAGTAAAGGCTAGACAACCATTTAACAGGTAGTGAGCAGGGAATACTACTCCAGTGTGTGCAGAGACCAGATGTGTAGCTCAGTTAGAGACAGGGCTCAGATACCAGAGTAGCCAAAACCAAAGCAACAAGAGGAGAAGTTATGGCCTTCTGATTGGGAGCAGAGCATCAGAACCAGCCACATAGCATATCAGCTGGTGGTAAGCAACGCTTGAAGAAGCCTAGGTGTACACTGTGTTCCAAATTATTATTCAAACAATATTTTCTCATATTTTCCAAAATTACCTATATGAATTGCAGTCATTGTAATTTTCCAGTCATCAACTATTCGAGTATAATTAAAAGGTTTTTGAACAAACTGCCTATGATAACAGTATATTTAAAAAAAATAAACACTCAAAATGCACTCAAAATGTTCTAAATTTTTATGCACAGCAGAGTTTTCAACCTTTTCATTTTTATTAAGAACAGAAAATGGTCATTTGTGACATTATAAGCTTTAGCAGGTTATTACAAACTGAAATCAAACAGTTTTGAAGTCAAAACTTTATTCTAGGTGATGTTACATTTGCACATAGGACCCCTTGTTCATAAGGAGCTTCTGAACTCTCTCGTCCATTGAATTTGTCATTTTTTGGATGGTTTCTGCTTCAATTGTTTTGCATGAGGACCGACTACCCTCCCAGAGCTGTTGCTTAGATGTGAACTGCCTGCCTCCATCATAGACACTCCTTTTGATGATGCTCCAGAGGTTCTCAATGTGGTTGAGGTCAGGGGAGCATGGGGGCCTCACCATAAGTTTGTCCCCTTTTATGCCCATAGCAGCCAGAGATGCAGATGTGTTATTTGCAGCATGAGACGGTGCATTATCATGCATGAAAATGATCTTGCTGTGGAATGCACGGTTCTTTTTCTTGAACCATGGCAGCAGTGGCGTAACTACAACTAACTGGGCCCCACAGCAAATTTTTGAATGGGGCCCCCCCAGAAACTTCCTCGCAACCCCGAACTCACATGCAACCCTCACTCTTGTGGCAAGTCAAGATTGAGCTCTCCCAGACAAGGCCTGACAGCCGCTCCATCCGCTTTCTATAGTGTCACTGTATATAATGTCATTGTATAATACTGTTGAGGGGGGCCTGACAATAAAATCTTTTAGTCTCCCTCCTGAGGGGGCCCCTTGTGGGTCTGGGCCCCAAAGCAGCTGCTTCCCCTGCTTCCCCTATTGCTACGCCCCTGCATGGCAGGAAGTGCTGTTTGAGAAACTCCACATACATTATGGAGTTCATCTTTACCCCTTCATGGATCCTAAAGGGGCCAACAATCTCTCTCCCCATGATTCCAGCCCAAAACATTACTCCACCTCCTCCTTGTTGGCGCCGTAGCTGTGTTTGCATGGGGTGTGCATCAACCAGCCATCCTCCACTCAATCCATCTGGACCATTGAGCGTTGCACGGCACTCATCAGTGAACAAAACAGTTTTTAAGTCAGTCTTCATGTATTGTTTGGCCGTTTCTGCTTGTGTGCAGTGGATAGAGGAGGTCAACAGGATGGCTTACACACAGCTGCAAACTTCTGAAGGACCCTGCATCTTGTTGTTCGGGGGACGTTGGAGGCACCAGCAGCTTCAAAAACTTGTCTGCTGCTATGAAGGCATTTTTGCAGCTGCTCTTTTAACCTGACGTAATTGCCTGTTGGAAAGAGTCCTCAATTTTCCCTTATCAGCACGCACACGTGTGTGCTGTGAATCAGCTACATACTTCTTGATTGTGCGATGATCACGATGAAGTGTCTTGGCAATGTTGATTGTAGTCATGCCTTGACCTAAACACTCCACAATTTGTTGCTTCTCAGCAGCCAACACATCCTTTTTCTTTCCCATTTTGGCTGAAAATGTAGGCTGCTTAATAATGTGGGACAGCCTTCTTAAGTAGTCTTGCCTTTAATTGGACACACCTGCCAAACTAATTAGCACAGGTGTCTGCAATTGCTTTCAGTGATATAAAGAGCCCTGACACACATCACCAGTACATGTACGGCGCTGGGGCGGTGCGGGGACATGACGCCCGCTCGCCCGTGCTGCGGGCGTCATGGCCGGCAAGTCTCTGCTGTTTCTAACAGCCTTCTTAACAGCCTTCTTAAGTAGTCTTAAGTAGTCTGAACCCGGAAGCGTACGCTTCCGGGTGGTGTACAGACGCCCCGAGTGGCCAATCGGGGTGTCTGTACACCATATGAAAACTGTAATCCTCGCTGGTGAGGATTACAGTTTTCAAACTGCAATTCTTATTCTGGACACTAGATGGCAGGCCAGGATAAGAAATGAGCAATTCTTGGATTTATCTCCATCTAGTAAATCCCTGATTGCTCATAAAGAAAAAAAAAAACACAATATATTAGCTCATATTTGAGCTCTAAAATAATCACAAAAAATAAAAAAAATGTTAAAAAATATATAAAAAATAAAAAATATATAAAAGTTCAAATCACCCCCCTTTCCGTATAATTAAAAAATAAATACCTAAATAACAATAAATATAGACATCATGGGTATCACCGTGACCGAAAACGCCTGTACTTTTAAAATATAAAAAAAATTCCAATACGGCGAATTGTGTGGCGGAAAAAAGCGTCCAAATGGCGATTCGCTGTTTTTTGTCGTTTTTTTTTTTTCTAAAAAAAATTAAATAAAAAGTGATCAAAAAGTCATACACACCCATACACATAAAAACTTCAGATCGCCCCGCAAAAAATGAGCCCCCATACAGCTCCATACACATAAATACCAAAAAGTTATAGGGGTCAAGATATGACAAAAAAAAAAAAAAGGCCAACTTTATAATTATTTTATCACTATCAAAACGCAGGAAAAACTATACATATTAGGTATCGCCGGATTCGTATTGACCAGTAGAATGAAAGTAACTGTCAGTTAGTTTTAATGAACATCGAACGCCGTAAATAAAAAACCAGGAAAACTGTACCGGAATTGTGCTTTTTTTGCAATTTCACCCGATTTGGAATTTTTTTCCCGCTTTCCACTACATCATATGCAATATTAAATGATGGCGTTTGAAAGTACAACTTTCCCCTCAAAAAACAAGCCCTCATACAGCTATGTGAACAGAAAAATAAAAAAGTTATGGCTGGATAAAGGCAAGGAGCGCAAAACGAAAACGCAAAACCGAAAAAACCTCCGGGGGTGAAAGAGTTAACTGACAAACAAAAAAATTCTTACCTTATCACTCCTAAACACTTTTTGCATAATAATTTGGAACACAGTGTATACAAGCCACAGAGATGTTGGAAAACACAGGAAATTCACATCCCAAGGACAGACATCCCCAGAAAAGCACACCTGGGAATGATTTAGGAAATACTGGTGTTTCACATGCTGCAAAGGCCACCAGAGTAACGGGAATAGATGTGGCCCCGTTCACTTCAATGGCCGGCATGGGATCTTGCCGAGCTGCGGCTCTGTGCTGTGGCTCCGCAAGAAAAAGTAGAACATGTCCTATTCTTGTCCGCTATAGCCCTCTAGCCCTTAAATGTTATTAATAATAAATAACTAAATGGCGACCTGGGCAGAAGTCACACAAAAATATGTGCAGATTGTCTGCAATTTGCTGTCGTGTGTCGCGTGTAACTTCCATTAAAGTCAATGGAGGAAAAGTCACATGCGATTTGTGACGTGCAACACAAAATCCAACAAGTCTGGATTTTTTGTGACTGTCAATTCACAGTCGCAGCGTGTCACATGTCAGCTGAACTTTGTTTCAAAGTTTGGTTTGGGTACCTGAACGTGACCCGAACTTGACCCCGAACCCCATTGAAGTCAATGGGGACCCGAACTTTGGGGATATAAACTGGCTGTAAAATAGTCATATAAAGGGCTAGAGGGAAGGAAACAAAAAGAGCAGGATAATTGCCATGCAAACAAATGTGGATAAGGAAATTACTTAAAATAACATAAAATACAACTAAATAAAAATAATAATCTTGAACCAGTAGGCTGAGGTCCAAGTAGAGTAGGAAGTTGAGGAGGCTGTGGACATGGCAGTGTAGGTGGAAGAGGTGGAGGAGGAGAAGGAGAAAGCCTGTTTTTGTGGTTTTTGTTTTTCCTTTTTTTTTTTCTTTAATTTTTAATAATTCTTTTTTATTTGTCTATTAATTCTGTGTGTGACCTATAGCCATTTTTGGGGTGTGGCCGTTATACTTCTCCACACTTCCAGTATAACAAATAATAATCTTGAACCAGGAGGTGAAGGTCTGAGTAGAGGAGGAGGAGGTGAAGGTGTTGTTGTAGGTGGAAAAGGTGGAGGAGGTAGCCAACACTGTTTTTGTGTTTTGTATTTCATTCTTTTTTTTTTTTTCATTTGGGGAGGCCCCAAAACATTGGGGAGTGGCAAACAGAACAAACTGCACTGGAGTAGAACAATGGCTGAGTGCTGCCGGTATAATTCTCTACTCTGGCAATATAACAAATAATAATCTTGACAGAATTAACAGACTGATTAACACAGTGTGATGGATAGAAATGAGGTGTTTTGCACTCACAAAAAATGGCTACAGGTCACCGACAGAATTAACAGCCAGGTTAAGTATTGTTTTTCTGTGTCCCGGATGCAAAGGGGGTGTTTTACACCCACAAAAAATCGCTACAGGTCTCCCACAGAACTAACAGCCCGATTAAGTATTGTATTTCTGTGTCACTGGTGCAAAGGAGGTGTATTGCACCGATCAAAAATGCCTACAGGTCACCCACAGACTTAACAGCCATATTAAAAGCCTGACACTGTCAGTCACTGCAGCAGCGTCCTGTCCCTACACTAGTTAGAGCAGAATGGCAGCACAACACATGATTCGGCATTTATGCATGCAGGGTCACGTGCTGCGCCTGCCAATCACAGCCATGCCAATACTAGGCAAAACTGTGATGGCTTCAAAGTGACCACAGCTGGAAACCTTGGTCATTGTCTGTGCTGCAGCCTTTCAAAAACTTTATTCAAAATCTGAACACCGAACCTGAACACAGACTTTTGCGGCAAAGTCTGTATTCGGGTTCGGGTACCCAGACACCGTAATTTTCTGTACAAACCCTACTTACTAACATTACAAAAATTGTAGAAGACCTTTAAGGAGTACTGTAGGCAAACAGATACAGTGTTATGCTAATACAGGGCTTTGGGGAGTCGGGCATGACCCCAAATATTCTCCAAGCCTTTATGTCCTACACTAAAAATCCCACAGTGAAGGAGAATTAAAGATAGTCTTTCACCTGTTTTTCACCAATATAACTAAGAACACTGCCCCACAGAAGATTGCATACATATCCCAGACATACCTGTGTGCACTTTGTGTCTGTATTCCATGTCCAGGAAAATCACTTTTATTCTGCAGGAAAACAGCTCCCAAGTGCCCAGCTCTGATGCTGCAAGTGCTCAAAGCAAACCAGACTGAAGAGGGGAGGGCTGCTTTAGCTGCTTGTATCTTGGGATTGGTAGCAGATACAAATGGTTCGGACCTTCTTTGACAGCTGACATGCCAAGCTTTTAAATGACAAAATCACATGATTATATCCAGTATATCAGAAAATATAGCTGTTAGAAATTGAGTCGGCAGAGAAAGCTGTTTTAGTTTCACTTTCAGCTGGGCACTTGGGAGCTTTTTTCACAGGTATGTCTGGGATGTGTTTGCAATCTTCTGTAAGATATATAGGTGAAAAACAGGTGAAAGACTCCCTCTAATAATCAATATTGGACCAAAGACACTCATTGAAGCCTATGGGTCCATAAAAAATTACTGACACAACACAGAAGGCATCCTTGTTTGGTCTGTTTTTCACTGACCACTAGTTGGAGATGCTTTGGAAATTGATTTTCAACTGAGTATTTTTTCTGCACAAAAACCTGAGTGGACAAAATGCACTTAATACACATGTGCATGTAGTCTAAGAGGGTACTGTATCAATATGCAACTTCTCACTCTTTTTTTGGAGTGTCTGGTTTGAAGCCAATTTTTTGTGAGAAATGTACAAAATGTCACACATCATAATTTAAAATTTGTTGCATGGATTTTACAATATAAAGTTTGGTCATATTTAGGCTCTGTCAGTTTGGATATCAATACAATTTGCAAAAAAGTCGCCATTCTAAACCTGGCTATAAAATGTAGTTCCACTCACAGAACATCTGAGTCTCTCAGAAAATGCAAATCCACTTTTCTGGCACTACACACTTGATACAGTATCCCTAAGACCTGTCATCTTCAGTAGTTGTCTCTAAGGCCCAGAGAATGGACAGACATTCATATATGGGCCAGAATAACCATTTAGGAGCTGCCAAAAACTAGATTTGAACTGTGCCTAGTTACCATTCTCAATCATACAAACTCACATGTTTTCTGTATACAGTATGAGCGTCCAGTGTCTAGATGATATGACAGAAAGGATTTTTTGAAAATGACTTATGTTAATAAGTGTAAGCTAATCTTTAATGGGTTTCTTGCTTGCTTAAAAGCAGATATGCCGTTGTAGAGATCAGACAATGATGGAATTATAAAGATCCCCATCGATAGTCTACAAGTAAAAGCATCTTACATAACAAAGCACTTTAAAGCTAATCCTCTAAGATCCAACAGACAAATAGAAGCTGATTTCATGATTCATTACAGGAATATGGAAAACATCTGTTAATTGACTGGAGCAAAACAAGGAAGATACTGTCTATAGATTCATCGTCTACAGATTTAGGCAAACATTAAATCCATTTCATGCTGACATCCCAACCATCTCCATGTTTTTCCCTCAAATACTTCTCTTCAAGGTTTAGAATTCATACAAATTTCTTTTTCGTTTTCTTTCATGCTTCTGAAAGTAACCCCCTGAAGTAAATGTCCTAACAGGTGGGGGGGCAGCGGCAGAGCCATGGCCAATGAGCGCTTCCATTGTGGAAGTGTTCATCTCTGCATGTGCAACTGCATGACTGTCCTCAGAGCGGCGATACAGTTGATTGCTGCTGCAGGGCACAGAGAGGCTGACGCAGGTGGTGCAATGATGTCACCAGGCTGCATATAGTTTAGAGCATGGACCAGAGGTCTGTGACCTGCACCTTTTCATGACAGCCACATGGAAGTAAGTATTTGATTTTTTTTTATTTGGCAGAATGATGTTGGGCCACTATGGGGGGGTTGTTATTTTGTAACTGGAGGGAGCTCTATAAGGACATTGGGGGAACTAAAAAGGGGAATTTTTGTACTGGCACACATTGTAAGGGGGTATTTTTGTACTGGCACACATTATGTTTTGTACTGGCACGGATTATAAGGTGTTGTTTTTTGTACTCACACACATTAGGGTTTTTTTTCTACTGGCACACATTATAGGGAGAATTATTACTACTGGGGGCATTATGGTGCATATTATTACTTCTCAGGCACAATGGGGGCATTACTACTATTGGGTGCACTGTTAGCACTAAATGCACTCTAGCAGAGAATTATTACTATTAGTGGGACTTTTGGGAGCTCTGTTACAGTTGTAAGCACCCTGGCACAATAACTCTATTACTGACACTATTTTTTATGGCACTAGTCAGGGGCACTATTTACTGGGCGAGGTTATTTTTTAGGGCACTGTGTGCCAATAATTATTATTATTTTTTTTTTAACAAAATGTTTCTTAAGTTTTTATAATATACAAAACTTTCAGATTACATGTCTTACATTGTGACAATAATTATTGAAAGGGGGAACTATATGTGTGGTACTAGTATTTTCAGGGGGACTGTTTCTGCAGTTTAGTATTGAGGAGCACAGTGGGCACAGTATTGAGGGTGGCAGGATGAGGTGTTCAGAAGGTGGAAGGATGATGGAAAAGTACAAAACTAAGATGTCTGTCATACTCTGCAGAGACAAGAGATGGCTGAAAGAGATCGCCATGGAGGTCTGGTCTGAATGGAGAAGAAGAGGAAAGAGAACATCTACATCAGAGGAGTCATCACTGGATGTAAGAGGTATGTGGCACTGTGTTACCCTGTATGTTTTATAGCACCATATGTAATGTTTTCCAAGTATGTCTTTAAAGGGGTAGTCCGCTTTTTTATATTGATGACCTATCCTCAGGGAAGATCATCCATATCAGATGCCCCCCGCCGATCATCTGTTTGAACAGACCACAGCCCTTGTAGGAGCACTGCCTTTTCCTCACTGTTTACTTGCTGCCTGCGATGGTGAGCAGGTAAATAATGAAGAGAATGCAATGCTTATATGAGCTCTGTGGTCTCTTCAAATAGCTAAGGATAGGTCATCAATATAAAATGGTGGACAACCCCTTTAACAATAAGGCTGGAGGGAAGGAGTTAAGTTGAGAATTTTACATGGGGGGCGCCATTTAAATTTTCACAGGGTTGCCAACTGTCCAGAAATTTCTGGACAGTCCGTAAAAATAGGTGACTTTTTTCCTGTGTCCGTGAAAAAAAACAGATGTGTCTGTAATTGTTTTGAGGCTGGTGGGACTTCACTAGATTATTTTGGTGGTAATTATCAACATTTTATAGCTCACAGTAAATGATGGTAATGAGTTCTTCTCAGTATATTGAGCCATGGACATGGCTGTGACTTTGGGATAAGTTGTCCAGAAAAAATAAAAATTCTGGTTGGCAACCCTGCTCAGGCAGCAGAATGGCTAGGTGCTCCCCTGTCTGAGAGTTATTACTGTAATGGTTTGGCTTTGGCCTATCTCTAAGGGCATACACTGGGAGTCCACTCGTTTTCACCCTTTACACCCAATACAGGCATCTGGTCTTTGTTTCAGACGAGCCACCAGGCTGCTACCTCCTTGAATAGTCCCTGTGCAGTTGGCAGCTGGCCTACAGGGGTCAGAGACACCGGTGCACAGCAACAAAGGAACAGGTAATACTTGTAGTCAGGAAACAGGCCCAGGTCAGGGTGGGCAGAGTTTGTGCATATATGTGAAACAGGTTCATAGTCTGGGCAGGCAGCTGAAGATCAACATGGTAAACAGGCTAAGGTCAGGGCAGGCAGTAGAGGATCAGAGACAGTTAACAGACAGAGGTTTGGTACACTGGTAGACAGTCTGTATAGCACACCTTCACTGGGTTCATTAGCCAGTTAGAAACCTAAAGTTCAGGCACCCTCCCACTAGGTAAAGTGCCTTAGATATCCAGAGACAGACAGTCATAGGCTGGGGAGAAATTTGGATGTGTGCACGCTAATCCTTTTACAGACCAAAAGCAAGGGATAGGCTAGAAAGGAAAGCAGTGGCCTGCGACAGAGGAATGGGGCAGCATTGGGCACATGAAATTCTGCCAGCCGAACCCTCTGCACGTGGCAGATGAGAGCATGCAGTAAGCCAGGATCCAGGGAAGGATAAAAGATGCAGCATCCATCCCTGCTCAGCTGTCATTGTAACAATTACCTGTTCCTTTTCATTAGAGAAGTGAATTTATGCTACATTGTGTCTCAATACACTAGGTGCAAAAGCACAAAGCATAGCCCTGTAGATGGGAGCCATGCATTGCCATGGTAAAGACCCACACCGACATACAGGACATGTCAGGTGCCAGATGTGTTGCAATATTATGTCCTAGAAGAAATGGCATTATCCAACCAATGTCTGATTGAGCATACCACCATTTTTTAATTGGAAACTGGCAGAAAAACTGTATTATGACTGCAACATCTGGATATTATGGTGATCTAAGTTTGAGTCAGTAGAAATGTGGCAAGTTCGGATGAATTCACACACAGTAGATACTTTGCAGAAGTTTCTGTGACTGTCCCACTCTTAATGTAAATTCGTGTGAATTCGATAATTTCAGAATAAATAGGCTTAAACAGGCAAGGTGTAATTAAATGTAAGGTAAAACAGACCAATCCCATACAGAATAAATAATAATCAATTACCTGACCTACACAATACAGTATGGGGGGGGACTCCTATCACTCCTATAACACCCCATGGAGATATAGGAGAGAGAGAGAGAGAAAAAACATTTTTTTCAATTGCATAATAGAGAGAGAGAGAGTGAGGCCAATAACATGCTGACGAGTTCCTCTTATTTGTCTTTGTGCACAAAGGTTTATACCTTTCCGCCCCTCTTCCTAGGGATGTCCAGTGTGCAGTATGCATGTCTCTAAGATAATCATTCAGGAATGCAGCCTTCTCGGCACAATGTGAGATTTGTATATGTTTTCTATCTCAAACTCATTACATTACCAAGAAAATTATTATTATTATTATGAATATATAAGGTGATATAATAATTAAAGGGGACAGAATTAATCAGTGCTTAAGTATGTAAAAAAGTTACAACACAATGAGGTTTGCAGAAAACCATGTGTTTGCTACAGAAACAATCCCATTCATATGAACAAAACTGATTTGCTATTGCAGATATGTCTGCAACAAATCTGCCAAATATATATAGAAAGCAGCCTTAAGTCTTGGCACCCTGTGTTGGTCCTGTTGGTCTCCGCACTATGTATAATGGCAATAGGAGTTCTCCAGCCCTCCTGTGAACGCTGATGTCGCCATAATTAATACCAAGGCAGAACCTGCCTTCATCACTGAACACTATTGCTTGCCATTGATGGCTGAATCAGAGTTGGCAGGAGAACACATACTGCCATAAAGCATAATGTGAGGAGACACACAGGACCAACACCAGATGTCATGCACAGCGCCATTACCTACGATCACCATTCTGGTATTTGTGGAGGCGCCAGCCTTTGGTATGTCCAGGACATTGTGGAACCAGTTATACTGTTAGGAGACATGGTGTTCGAACAAGACAATGCCTGCCCACAGACTGCCCAGACTGATGTTCTTCAGGATATCTAGCAGCTCTTCTGCCCAGCTTGATCGCCACATCTCTCCCCCATGGAAATGGCTTGGCTGAACTACAGGTCCAAGTTGAAATGAAAAAAAAAATTGTTTGGAATAATATCACTACCTCAGATACCTTGTCCTTACCTTTCTTTTGAAGAATTTTTAAGAACAGTTTAAAAACAGATGACAAAGACAACAAGGTCCACTTTCATTTAGTATGGGATTCGGGAGACCTTGTGGAAAAGAGTACACTAAAAAGTGAAGTTTGACACTAATATCTTTCATCTGGAAAGCTGTTTCATCTCATTGGCACAGACAGTATGTTCTTGTTTGAAAAATAAGTTTTTCCAGACGGGATAGCCCTCCTAAGGAAATGCGAGAAACATGCAGTAGTATATCATAGGATAAATGTGAGTTAGCAACAATGCTTTGGTGCAATACAATTCTTTGGTCTTTATTGGTGGCAACTTCTCTTAGTTTTAAGAATCCTGAGTCTTTTCATTGCTAGATATAGTCATGTAAAATGTATGTATTTTTCTGCATACTGCCATTAACACATCTGCTGATTCAGATCTATGCATCTGCAATCCAATTTGCCCATTTTCTTGGAATAGAACACAGCTCTTGCCAGAAATATTTGAAACAAGGGTAAACTACTTAGCTTTTTAGAGTTCAGAAATGATTAGGAATCTTGTGTAATACAAATATTAAGACTTAGGGAATAGAAAAATGGTATGATTGAGCTGCGCACAACTGCAAGTGGCTGGAATTTCTAGGATGCTCATTGGCTGAAGCGGCTGGGAGTGGCCTGCAGCAAGCATCTGGCTGTGCCGCAACCTTTCAGTTTCTCCTTAGCCAAAGAGGATTAAAGATTGTAAATCCAAAGCTAGACCAAATTTACATCTGTCCATCCAGTTCGGCCTGTTATCCTGCAGGTTGATCCAGAGGAAGGCAAAAAACCCTGAGGTAAAAGCCGATTTTCCCAGTAAATGTTTGAAAGTATGGATGGCGTGGATACAGTGCCCATCAACAAGGGCTCCTTCTTGTACTTAAAATTAATTGGCTTTAGTCTTTAGCTTTTTGTATGTTGCTTCAGTAGGTTTTTAACATTATGAAAGAAAGGCAAAAATTGACATTTTTCAGCCGGCTTCTTCCCCTGCTTTGAATTATAAGTACTTTTTTTAAAGTTGAAGCTATTTTTATAGGTCCAGTTATGTTCCAACTCCAGAATGTTTGACAATGGGTATTCTGAGGAAGTTACTTTTAGACAATCCATCATCTGCCACCCATTTACAAGAATTTAGCCTGTCTACTCTGTAATTTCCAAAGCATAATAGTATGATTGACCTAATGGAGATGAATAACTAGTTTGGCCAAAACCTGTAAGGCTAATATAACCTAACGAGAATTCTTAACTCTTTGTCTACTACTACAATATATATTAACTTTCTAATGCAATGCTTTGCAGATTTCTCTGATAACATAAAGGGTTAACATAAAGGATCAATTAGGTGACCTGAGTTGGCAAGCCCTTGTATTGAAGTGTGTCTGACATTGTTCTACAAGAACGTTCTGTGCTGTTGTAGGCACACTCCTTTCTTCCGCCTAAGGAATAAGGAAAGCAAACTCCCCACCTTGCCCTGCTCAGTTTTCTTTCTCTTATTCTTTAAGGAGCATATCCTTCAACTGCATGGGAGTGTTGCGACCCAGGAAACAGCCTATTTAACCTGTCAATCTCTTATCTTACCTACTCTTCGTAAAGTTTAATGCCATACAGAAGTAAAGAAAGGATGCTTGATGCAGAATTTTAAAATGTACTTTTAAGATAAAGTGCCCTTCTACTAACTTGAGTTCTCATACACAAAGCAGAGTTGTGAGCACAGAGCTTGTATACAGTCCCTACATTTCTATACACTGCTATATGGCGCTTCCGTGTAACAAAGACAATGTATAGCAGCACTATATTACAAAGGTATTCTCCACAATAAGTAATGCTAATGCAGCATCCAATGGAATATGGTACAATGTGAAAAAACCCTCAGTATGCTTCTGTATGAAATTGGATATTACGACTCTGTACAAGTTGGACTGTGTAAAAACCTGAAATACAACCATGTGTGAGATTCATTAGTATAAGTGACGAGTGGATTTCCTGAAATTCAATTTGGATTTGATTTGGCCGAACAGGTCAGGCGATTCAATTCAGGTCTGAATAAATTTCACCCAAATTGAAAGTCCCCTAATTGGCCTGACAAGTTCTGGATGACATTCTGATGTGTCCTAACAAAGCTATTATTAAGACTGTGGCTGTGATTGAAACGTGTAAGCATTAGTACACTTATGATATGTTTGATATCCAACCTATAAAATAAAGGTAAAGAAGCTTTAATCACCCCTAGAGTTGGGTGGCTGTTTTTTTGCAGGTGTCCTAGGACTGTATGCAATTCCTTCCAAGCTCTTCAACGCCAAGACATCATTAGTAATCTTAACGTGACAGTGATATAACTGGCTATGGGTAAACACATGGTTGATGGTGGTAACAATCAATCTCTTTAAAAATACACTACATTTTTTTAAATGGTCCAAATATTTTCACTTTTTGGTGAAAAACTGCTGCTGCTGTGTATACACTGACACCTCCCGGTGTCATGTGATCCTCCTTCTTCATCTTTTCTGTTTTCTGATCTGAAAAATATCTGATGCAATATTAAGAAATATGCTTGAATCAAATAGCTTAAAATTTTGATTCAGTTTTAACCCAGATTTTTGGAAAATTCATGTGGAATTTAATTTGAACAGAATCAATTTGCTCATCTCTACTCAGGATACTTGCAGACACTGGCTTTGAAACAGATAGGCACCATTGGCAATTTACCAGATGTGCTAGTGTAATAAACTGAATTTTTAAACTTTTATTTCAGTAGGGGAAAAGCACACCATTGAAAACAGCATATAAAATCACAGTGCCGATTTTCATGGAACTAAGTTGAGGAGCCTCATCTTACCGCTCAGAGAAGCTGACCCTAATTGTTTTGAAAAGAAGTGACACATAACACAATTTTTATAGGCACGGGACGTAAGCATGTAAGGTCCATTTCCCAGCTCACAGTCCTGACATTAACATATCTTTATCACCAAAACCAACACAAGATAACTCATTATGTCAGCAGTATTTAAACATTAAACCTTACTTCTCCAGTTAGTATCTAGAGAGCGGGCAAACAGTGTGTCTGATGAGCCTCGCAGAGTTACTAGCTAAGCTATAATGTACCACAAAGAAAAAGTATGTCTCACCGCTACAGTGAGAACCCAAGATATGTCTTGTTTCAATGACTGCATGGCATGCAAGCCTAATATGTGATTAGATGAGAATGGCCAATCTTACAGGTGAACTGTAATAAAATACCATCACTGGACATAAATATGCAATAACCCATAATTATGAAAGGTGATCTAAAAGAAGTCTAGTTTTAATGGAATTTCCGGCCATTTTATGGTATTGTGTCCGACGTACAGTATCATATAACCCTCTCCTATTAGCTGATTACAAATAAGAGTAACAGTCTCTATCCAATAAATACTTTGGGGCACAGAGAGGCAGGAGAACCGGACCAGTGTTGCAGAGAAAGGGGTGAATGTATCATGTTTTTTTTAAAATTTATTTGAGGCAATTGTAGAGCCTGTCTGAGATTTTTAATTATCTCAGACAACCCTTTTAAACTGATTATATAGCCACTGAGGAGCTGGTGCAGAGCATAGGTAGTGGCCCTGAGGATATGTTGTGTCACAGTGTACTCCATCAGGCCATCTCTCTCTTGGGTTTGGTGCAGTGAAAAGGTAGTGTGAAGAAAGCAGATAAGGTGGCTGGTTAAATGGCAATTAATGGCACTCAGAAGTATACTAGATGACAAACTCTCTCTCTCATGATTCCCTTTCACTATGGCTATAAAGTTGTCACCTGTGGCTGTAGAGGTCCACTACGTTGTGCACGCTTTCAGGTTTGCCTGAATTGGGCTATGGTGAGGGTGTCTTAACTCATTCTCCCTCATCTCTCAGAAGTGTCTATAAAGCTGTGGTAGCTGTTCATTTGGTGTGTTTCTTCAACCCTTGGACCTTGCCATCTCTCTGGAGCAGTGTTCCTCACAGACAAGCTGATATCTGGTCCTAAGGTCCTATGGAGCAAGAACTAATGGACGTGCCCCCTGTCTCCTCACTAGCCTAACTGCCTAGCTAGCTCTTTCTCGCCTGACAGGAAGTAGGATCAGCCGATTCCTATCAAGGAGTGGTGGTGGAGTGGTTAGCTTCATTCCCAGTGCAACTCATATGCCATCTTCTGGTGTAACAGTGTATCATATAGAAATAAATAACAGTAGCATTAATAGCCAAACAATTTGCAGATACCATATCTGGGGTATTTACATTTACACCATTTATTTTTTACAATAGAATAGATTTTGTTCATAACTGAAACCTGATAATTTTGTACACTGTAAGTCATGAACCCATATGTCTACTGTAGGTTAATTTCACAGTAATTTCACTTCAGTTTATTGAAAGCAAGCAACTTCACTTGATTTGTGGGCACTAGGCACTAGGGTGAGGAGTAAATATTTGTACAAAGGCTTATTTCAAATGTAGATGTAGATGTCAGAAAACTGGAGTAAATGGGTTAGTAAATCCCCCCTCTGCATTTCCTGCTGTATAGTACCACTGTAAAGCAAGATGGCATCTCATGGATAGGGTTGCCACCAAGTCAGTTCACCACCAGCCCCGTCTGTAATTACATCCAAAGGCCGATGATGGTAAAACTTTTTGAACATTAGTATTGCCAGTATTTTCATGTGGCACCTACTTCAACTACATCTGCATTCTCAGGATGTGAATGCCGTTGAATACAATGGTAAAGCAGGGAGCCTTTAGATCTCTGCTGCTCCATTCACCCTGTGAATAGTTGTTTAGCACAGGCAGGCAACTACAGTCATGGCCAAAAGTTTTGAGAATGACACAAATATTATATTTTCACATGATCTGCTGCCCTCTGGTTTTTATGTGTGTTTGTCAGATGTTTTTATCACATACAGAAATATAGTTGCAATCATATTATGAGTAACAAAAGCTTATGTTGACAGTTAGAATGAGTTAATGCAGCAAGTCAATATTTGCAGTGTTGACCCTTCTTCTTCAGGACCTCTGCAATTCTCCCTGGCATGCTCTCAATCAACTTCTGGACCAAATCCTGACTGATAGCAGTCCATTCTTGCACAATCAATGCTTGCATTTTGTCAGAATTTGTAGGTTTTTGTTTGTCCACCCGTCTCTTGATGATTGACCACAAGTTCTCAATGGGATTAAGATCTGGCGAGTTTCCAGACCATGGACCCAAAATCTCTATGTTTTGTTCCCTGAGCCATTTAGTTATCACCTTTGCTTTATGGCAAGGTGCTTCATCATGCTGGAAAAGGCATTGTTGATCGCCAAACTGCTCTTGGACGGTTGGGAGAAGTTGCTCTCGGAGGACATTCTGGTACCATTCTTTATTCATGGCTGTGTTTTTAGGCAAGACTGTGAGAGAGCCGATTCCCTTGGCTGAGAAGCAACCCCACACATGAATGGTTTCAGGATGCTTTACAGTTGGCATGAGACAAGACTGGTGGTAGCGCTCACCTCGTCTTCTCCGAATAAGCTCTTTTCCAGATGTCCCAAACAATCGAAAAGGGGATTCATCAGAGAAAATGACTTTACCCCAGTCCTCAGCAGTCCACTCCCTGTACCTTTTGCAGAATATCAGTCTGTCCCTGATGTTTTTTCTGGAGAGAAGTGGCTTCTTTGCTGCCCTCCTTGAGACCAGGCCTTGCTCCAAGAGTCTCCGCCTCACAGTGCGTGCAGATGCACTCACACCTGCCTGCTGCCATTCCTGAGCAAGCTCTGCACTGCTGGTAGCCCGATCCCGCAGCTGAAACACTTTTAAGAGACAGTCCTGGCGCTTGCTGGTCTTTCTTGGGCGCCCTGGAGCCTTTTTGGCAACAATGGAACCTCTCTCCTTGAAGTTCTTGATGATGCGATAGATTGTTGACTGAGGTGCAATCTTTCTAGCTGCGATACTCTTCCCTGTTAGGCCATTTTTGTGCAGTGCAATGATGACTGCACGTGTTTCTTTAGAGATAACCATAGTTAACAGAAGAGAAACAATGATGCCAAGCACCAGCCTCCTTTTAAAGTGTCCAGTGGTGTCATTCTTACTTAATCATGACAGATTGATCTCCAGCCCTGTCCTCATCAACACCCACACCTGTGTTAATGGAGCAATCACTGAAACGATGTTAGCTGGTCCTTTTAAGGCAGGGCTGCAATGATGTTGAAATGTGTTTTGGGGGATAAAGTTCATTTTCTAGGCAAATATTGACTCTGCAAGTAATTGCTGTTAAGCTGATCACTCTTTATAACATTCTGGAGTATATGCAAATTGCCATTATAAAAACTGAAGCAGTAGACTTTGTAAAAATTTATATTTGTATCATTCTCAAAACTTTTGGCCATGACTGTAGACTGAAGTAGATCTGAATTTAGGATTAAAGAAGTGGAGGAGAGAGTAAGCACTGTAGAAGATCAGCTACCCTCAATGAAAAGAGATCTCGTCAGAGTGGTACATAATGTGTCTTTATTGATAAATAAAATGGACTGCCTGGAAAATAGGCTCAGTAGGAGCAATTTAAGATTAGTGGGGGTTCCAGAAAAGACAGAGGGGGCAAATTCTGTGACGTTCTTTGAGGATTGGTTGATTCATAAATTTGGAAAGGACTCTCTGTCCATATATTTGCCATTGAAAGAGCACACAGATTGCTGCCCCATGCTCCACCACTGGGGGCCCCACCTCGTCCAATCTTCGTAAAAATATAACATTTTCAAGACAGAAATTATATTTTGAGAAGTGCCAGGAATAATCCTGGTCTTGTCCTAAATGTTAATAAAATCTCGATATTTCCAGATTACTCCTCTGAAGTGCAATGAAAAAGCGCCACGTTTCAAGATCTGAAGCAATGGTTAGGGGATTTACAAATCCCTTAATCCATGCTTTACCCTGAAAAACTGAGAGTGATAGCCCGAGAAAAATGTATTCTTTTTTTGAGACACCTATGGATGTGGCTCAGTGGGTGGAGATCAGTGAGCGCTATCTTCAGTCACCTGCAGGCATTAGAGGACTGTATATGATTCCTATAGGGAGAATAATCAGATCGTCTGATAAGTACAAGTACTGAACTTTTTTTTTTATTCTCTTGCAGGACTGGGAGTAAACGCTATCAGCAGTGATGCGGCACATATCACCCAGGGCAACACGCCCTATACTAACCACTGGATGTTTTCTTCTTTTGGCGCCAATCCCTCTCAAGGATAGATTTAGCAATAGGGTCCCCTGATTTGTTGCCCTATATTATAGATACTGAATATGTTCCCAGGGGTTTGTTTGATCATTATATACATAGTAATATAGTTTATAAGGCCGAAAAAAGACATCTGTCCATCCAGTTCGGCCTGTTATCCTACAAGTTGATCCAGAGGAAGGCAAAAAAAACCCTGTGAGGTAGAAGCCAATTTTCCCCACTTTAGGGGAAAAAATTCCTTCCCGACTCCAATCAGGTAATCAGAATAACTCCCTGGATCAATGACCCATCTCTAGTAACTATAACCTGTAATATTATTACCCTCCAGAAATACATCCAGGCCCCTCTTGAACTCTTTTAGTGAATTCACCATCACCATCTCCTCAGTCAGAGAGTTCCATAGTCTTACTGCTCTTACCGTAAAGAATCCTCTTCTATGTTTGTGTACAAACCTTCTTTCCTCCAGGCACAGAGGATATCCCCTCGTCACAGTCACAGTCCTGGGGATAAATAGATCATGGGAGAGATCTCTGTACTGATCCCTGATATATTTATACATAGTTATTAAATCTCCCTCAGTCGTCTTTTTTCTAAAGTGAATAACAATAATTTTGATAATATTTCTGGGTACTGTAGTCCACCCATTCCAGTTATTACTTTGGTTGCCCTCCTCTGAACCCTCTCCAGCTCTGCTATGTCTGCCTTGTTCACAGGAGCCCAGAACTGTACACAGTACTCCATGTGTGGTCTGGCTAGTGATTTGTAAGGTGGAAGGACTATGTTCTCATCATGGGCATCTATGCCTCTTTTGATGCAACCCATTATCTTATTGGCCTTGGCAGCAGCTGTCTGACACTGGTTTCTACAGCTTAGTTTGCTGTTTACTAAAATTCCTAGGTCCTTTTCCATGTCAGTGTTACCCAGTGTTTTACCATTTAGTATGTACTGGTGACTTGCATTATTCCTTCCCATGTGCATAACCTTATATCTGTCAGTGTTAAACCTCATCTGCCACTTCTCTGCCCAAGCCTCCAATCTATCCAGATCCATCTGTAGCAGTGTACTGTCCTCTTCTGTGTTAATTACTTTACACAGTTTAGTGTCATCTGCAAAAATATATTTTACTGTGCAAGCCTTCTACAAGATCATTAGTAAATATATTGAAGAGAATAGGACCCAATACTGACCCCTGTGGTACCCCACTAGTGACAGTGACATGTGCCATTAATAACCACCCTCTGTTTTCTATCACTGAGCCAGTTACTTACCCACATACAGACATTTTCTCCCAGGCCAAACAGACATTTTCTCCAAGGCCATTCCCTGATATATATAACCTATAATATGGACTATAGGAGACCCCCTGGGGTGGGACTATGGAAACTTAATCCTTTCTGGTCACAGGTGGTACACAGTCGAGAAGGTATAACTCGGGATCTTGTGGAATTTTTTCTATCAATGAGGGTTCTGCGCCGATGGGAGTTGTATGGGATGCATGTAAAGCATTTGCTAGGGGATTATATATTCAGAAGATTAGTCACTGTAAAACAAAATCCAGGGAATTTATAAAATCCTTTCAACATTTATGTCACCTACCCAGGAGAATGAAGCTTCTCGGATGTCCGCACAGAACATTAGTATGCATAACAGAGAATAAACGTCTTTTTCTCAAGCAAAAACACTTTGAAGCTAAAGAAAGCTCTGGTCGACTTTTAGCCAGAATAGCTATAGGGCAGAATGGGTCGACGAGAATTGTAACTATAAAAAGTAACGAAGGAATACTGTTTACTGCTGATGTGACATACTAGCGATGTTTCGCTTGTATTATACAAGTTAGGTACCAATATTGCTCAAAACTAACAGTGGAATATCATAATATTATGGATTATATAACACAGATACCCTTACCATTGCTTATGTTGGAACACTCAGATTATTTAGATCAACCATTGCAGTTGGAAGAACTTGAAAATGCACTTATGTCATTCCCAAATGAAAAAGCCCTAGGATAGATGGCATCCCTGTAGAGTTTTTTTTTTTTTTTTAATATTTTGGATAATTTGCTATCTAAGTTACTAATAGTCTATGCTGAGGCCTTAGAGAGAGGTGTTTTACCAGAATCCATGAGAGAGGCAATTATACCTACTGCCAAAGGCCAGATAGGACCCAACTTCTACTGACTCATATATACCTATTTCCTTATTAACATCAGATGTTAGGATCTTAGCTAAAGTGTTAGCAAGCAGATTGCAAAAAGTGATTTCAACCTTTATTCTTGAGGACCAGTCTGGATTTATGTCAGGCAAGTCCACAGTGGTAAATCTTAGATGTTTATTTCTTTGTGTTCAAAGGTGGTTGGAAGCAGTTGGAAGTTGGGCAATTCTATTGTTAGATGCAGCCAAGACCTTCAAGTATTGAATAGGAGTACTTCTTGGCAATGTTGAAGGCAACGGGCTTTGGCAGTACATTTATTGCATGGGTCCAATTACTGCAGGGATGGCCAACCTGAGGCTCTCCAGCTGTTGCAAAACTACAACTCCCAGCATGCCCACACTGCCTACTGCTATCAGCATACAGCAGGGCATGGTGGGAGTAGTAGTTTTACAGCAGCTAGATAGAAGCAGGTTGGCCATCCCTGAACTACTGTATCATTATCCCTTGGCTAGGGTTAGGGCAAAAAAGGTGGCACTTCAGAGAGGTTTGGATTGGAGAGAGGTGCTAGCCAGGTCCTTTGGAGATCTGCTCTGTTCTTCTTGCAACGTGGGAACAAGGGAATGTAGGCAAGGTAAGTATGACCTGTGTGGGGCATCATACTGTATGAGGGGCACAGCAAAAGACCTCATACTTATGGGGGTACAAAACTGGCATTACATTGTATGAAGGGCAGAGCAGGGGTTTATACTCTATGAGTAGCACAACAGTGGGCATTATACCATGTGATGGGCACATAAGGGGGCTCTATACTGTATAAGTGCACATAAGGGGGCATTACACTCTGTGAGGGTACATAAGGGGGCATTGTACATTGTTGAGGCATTAAAGGGGACATTATACCAATGAGGGCACATAAGGGGGTATTATACTGTGTGTAAATATAAAATAAAATAAGATGCAATTAATTTTAAAACAGAAAGAAAAAAAAAGCATTTTTTAAGAAACCCCCACCCTCCCCCTCCAAAACCAAAACCACTATTTACCTGTTTCCTTTTTTGGGGGGGAGGTATTGTGGCAACCCTACTCATGGAACATGACAAAATGTATTAATTCCAAAATGTATTAATGTATTTTCTGTATGAATATCCTTCTCTGTTCCTTTTTATGAATTTGGAGGCATACAGGGGTACAGAATTCACATCACATCTGAGTCGTTCAAAAAAAAGCAAGCATTAGATTTCTATCTGCAGGTGCATAACTTGTGTGCGGCAAGGCAAAACATGTTGATTGGATTGAAGGAGCTTGATGTGGTTTGGTCTAGCAATGGTCTTTGGCCTAGAATCTGATAGATACCTAACACTTTGGCCCTCTTAATGGCCTACTTGCACGTTTTTTGGGATGTATTCTTTCTGTTACCAGACTATGAATTTCTTCCACTAGGTGGCGCTGTGCACTAGTTTATTCATGTGATTGCCCATACTCATTTGACCACCTCTGTAAACACTATACCCCATACAATAGATGATAGTATGATGTACAGAACAATTATTCCCATTCACATACAGAATTGTAAGTGGAATGCCAGAAATAAATATTCATAAATTATTATGAGTTTATTGTGTACTGAAGCGCTAAAAATATCGCCTCTCTAGATAAGTTTATATCAGAAAATAGAGTATTTTATAAAACACTTCATAAATATACATAAAAGAGATGTCAAAACTTGAAAGCCGAAAAAAATACCAGAAATACAAAAATATATTAAAAATCTGACCCAACAGACATACAGTAAACCTCCATTTTTATTCTACATCAATTCTGCATGTGTGTTACATTTGCTGTTGGATATTAATATTTTCTTAAATTAATATAATGTGAAATTGAGTTGTCAAACTATTACAAAAAAGCCAGTGCAATATTTACTTTTATTTTTCCTTTTTTCCACAGCTACATTACAATATTTGATAAGATACATTGAGGGAATTATATCATGGCCACTGTTCCCAAAAAAATTGTAAATTTTGGAGCACAAAATATTTTGTCCTAAAATGTTTTCAATTTTTGTAGAACGTTTAGATAAAAAAAGTGAGTAGGATATTAGAGGTCTGTTTTCCAGCCATGCCTAGATGGTGTGCTCTATTGGGAAGAAATGTGTTCAACAGCCCGTTAAGATAATTTATTCCAAGGAAAAAGAACCATCTCACTAGAGCCACCTATTAGAAATGGCTCCCTATGAGTCAAGTCTGGAATATGACAAGAGAAAATGCTAAGCTGGGTATCTGATATCTGACTTGACCAAGGCTTGTTAAAAAGTTATATTTTGACTCATAGGGAGACACATCCACAAGGTAGCACTAGCGAGGTGATTGTCTTTGTTGAGAGATACCTCTTTGCATATACTTTGGCCCTGATTTATCACACCTTCACTCCAGAATTCTGTCTTCAAAAAGTCGCACGATAGGGCTTTTGCGACTTTTTTGCGCATTTTTTTGCTACTTTTTGCATGTGTACACAACTCACTCCAGTTTGTAATATGGGTGGAAAAGTGGGTGTGGCTAGCCATGTTAATGAGTTTCACTCCAGATTTATCATTGCGACTTTTTAAAAAAAGTCGCAAAATAGTCGCAATCTCACTCCAGGAGGAGGGTGGAGTAGGAAAAGTGGAGTAGCTTCTCTAGACAGAAGTGTTAGGTTTAAGGACAAGCCACATTTATCAAACAACCTGTGACGTTTGATAAATGTGGCAGAAAGTACTCCAACACAGACTGAAGCAAAACTGACTTCAAATGTTTTCCTAATGATAAATTCCCCCCTTTGTGTCTATATAACGTATTGAATGTGTATACCACAGAATTGTAGAAGTAATATTTTTTTATCATTTATGCCTATGCCAGTTCACAGTGGTGTAGATTTCAGTTTGTGGCACAGAGAAAGGCCAAAGATGTGCTCTTCAACAAACTTGGCACATCTTACCCCAATGTATTTTGACTAACTCTGGCATAAGAAACATCTTGAGCACCTACTTTCTATTGGAGTGGAATGGCTTTTAAAAGGGTTGTCCTCTTTTTACTATTGATAACCTATCAGGATAGGTCACCAATATCATATTGGCTTGGGTCTGACTCCCAGCACCCCTGCCGATCAGCTGTTTGAAGAGGAGACAGTGCTCATATGAGTTTTGCCTTATCTGCTCTGTTTACCTGCTCATCACAGCAATTGCAGTGGTGAGCAGGTGTAATTACAAGTATGGCGTGCCCATTCACTTCTATGGGACTGCTCTGTCTGTTCAAGTGAATACTACAGAGTTGTCCCATAGAAGTGAACGGGGATGCCATACTTGTAATTACACCTGCTCACCACTGCAATTGTGCGGCGAGCAGGTAAACAGAGAAGAGAAGGCAGTGCTGGCATGAGCGCTGCCTTCTCTTCTAACAGTTGATCAACGGGGGTGCCGGGAGTCAGACCCTCGCCGATTTGATATTGAAGACTTCTGCTGAGGATGGGTCATCAATAGTAAAAAGCGGACAACCCCTTTAAACTTCATAGGCTGCCTGTTCTTTTCAATACTTGCTTGAAAGTCATGGGCTGCAATGCAAAATCTGCAACAAGATCCTCCATATACAGCACAATATGCCATTTATAATACTAGCTTTTTCATATGTGACCCCATTTGACCCCATAAGCCAGGAGGGTCATGGGTGGTACGGCTACCTTAGCACCCCCTGTAGCTGCACCCTTGCCTATATGTGGAATATGCCACAAGTTCTCATGGAATCTGGGAGAAAGAACCTCTGTGTTTCT
The DNA here is from genome assembly GCA_900303285.1 of Rhinella marina. Classification (NCBI taxonomy): domain Eukaryota; kingdom Metazoa; phylum Chordata; class Amphibia; order Anura; family Bufonidae; genus Rhinella; species Rhinella marina. The sequence goes on from ONZH01030219.1 coordinate 71,865, forward strand.
CCATGTAGAATGTAAGCAACCAGCATATATGTAGGATATGATCTCATAGAAGTCTACAGGGGCCATACTGCGGATCTGTACAACGTATAGACTGAGGGCAGCTATGTGTACAAACCTGATTCACATTTAATGTAGTGACAAGATATTCAGAATAGATTACAGTATAGCAGTCAGAGATGGCTGCAAAAGTTATTATAGGGCCTGTGTTGCTTGATGCCATCAAATCTTACAAAAACCTTAAAAGACCTTATCTAACCTTAAAAGTATGACTGAGCATGATAATGGCAGTGCTAGGACAAGCTATGCTACTGTACAAATGAACACACTGTGTGTAGCTTGATCTTACCAGCAGTTAGCTGGTTTGGGATGACAGCAATTTTATCTTTAGTCAAGATGCTTTAAATGATATCTTTGATTGATTTGTTGCACTCATTATGTGGTCAGCTGCTTTTAACTGGATCTGAGGAGAGTCCACTGGAACCTGTGAGACAAGCATCAGCTATATTTGATGTATTTGATGGCACAGCTAAAAATAAGTTATGCAATGCAGTAGATCTGACATTCATGTGGACACTCGACTGCACATGATATGTAATAGGCAGATATACGGTTCTGTAGTAGGTAATAGACATGCAACGAACATGGAATGGAAAATATTGCTGATATGAAAACCAAAAAGTGGCCTAACAGACAGTGGAACTAAGTTAATATCCAGGACTCATTATTTTCTTATGCCTCAATCACACGTCAGTGATTCATGGACATGAGCTATACGTGTTCTCCATGGACAGCACACCTACCTGTTCATATTAATGTGTGTATTCACACATCCATGTTTTAGCAAGGTCTGTGGTTCTGAAGTTTTAGCATGGAAGCATGCTCTATTTTGTCATGTTTACAGATTTATCACAACCATTATAGTCTATGGGTTCTTGAAAAACACCGATACAACATGGCCGTGTTTCACAGATCATTAGGACGAGATGTTATGCAAATTCATCTTCATACACAGATGACACATGTAGAGCAGAAAACAGACACATGGACCAAACACAGATCCTTCATGGACATCTTCACAGATGAATCACCGACCATCCCATCATAGATATAATTACAGACACAAACGTGTGAATGAGGAATTATGGTGAATTATTGCAATCCTGATTTTCTAAAATATGCTTTAAAGAGCTTTTAAAGGCTGTATGTACATGAACTATTCTCCACAAATTGTTCAAGTAGAAAATCACAAATCACTGATTTGCTATAAACCTGACAATTCTACTGTATTTCACCATTTGGTTTGTGCACCACCAGGTGGCGCATGCACACACAAAGGAAACTACTTTCAATAATGTCATCCAAAAAATGGCGTCTATAAACTGATGTTTTTTAAAACTGTATGATTATTTTATACTTTTGTGAATTATATTCAGAAAATTATTTAGAGAATTATATAGAGAAAAATATGTTTATAAAAAACTTAAGTGTTTGGTGGCACTCAATAAATGATCTGGATACGGGGGTGCTCTATCTCGGATACCCAAAAAAAACGATAACAATAATAAATAAACACTTAAATAGATAGGCACTCACCCTTTATGAAAATGCATAAAAAGAATTTATTCATACATAAAATACATAAAAAACTTAAAAAACGTAAAAATCATAAACCGAATTACTCAATCACATATGATGCCAATAGACTTCTTTCATATCAATTTCCTAGTAGTTATAGTATTAGGTTGTTAGAGTATTAATCCCATATCTCTCGTTTTGGGAGAGAAAAACGTAAGATGTAATTTGTAAACTTCCTAGACAACGTTATCTCCACATTCAATATTTTTCTCTTCTTATTTAGGGCAATGTTAGTCCAAATAATGTGATTTCCTTATAAAGATAGTGTCCCAGAAAAAAGACGCTTATTTAAAATATACTTCTTGAGGAACCGTTATTTTGTTGGTTAGTAATTAATATTGGAGGTATCCGGAGAGAGTTAATAACGTTGGCCGCAACCTTGAGGTGTTAGTATTGTTACACTAGGTTGGTTTGGGTAGTGCACTTACCCCACGAGTTTAATCTCTGAGACTGAGATTAAACTCGTGGGGTAGGTGCACTACCCAGACCAACCTAGTGTAACAATACTAACACCTCAAGGTTGCGGCCAACGTTATTAACTCTCTCCGGATACCTCCAATATTAATTACTAACCAACAAAATAACGGTTCCTCAAGAAGTATATTTCAAATAAGCGTCTTTTTTCTGGGACACTATCTTTATAAGGAAATCACATTATTTGGACTAACATTGCCCTAAATAAGAAGAGAAAAATATTGAATGTGGAGATAACGTTGTCTAGGAAGTTTACAAATTACATCTTACGTTTTTCTCTCCCAAAACGAGAGATATGGGATTAATACTCTAACAACCTAATACTATAACTACTAGGAAATTGATATGAAAGAAGTCTATTGGCATCATATGTGATTGAGTAATTCGGTTTATGATTTTTACGTTTTTTATGTTTTTTATGTATTTTATGTATGAATAAATTCTTTTTATGCATTTTCATAAAGGGTGAGTGCCTATCTATTTAAGTGTTTAAAAATATGTTTATATTGAGAAAAATATTTCTGTAATTATTCTGTAAAAATAGTTCTGTAGAGGCTGGCCCATGAAAAGTAGAAAAGTTTGAGATTTTAGATATAGATTTTTTTTTACGCAAGGAACTGCGGTGTATACAAAATATATAAACTAATCAAACAGGAAGATACTAAATAGGAAGAGTCTAGAAAATATTCAAGTTTCCTGTTTGAAAAAGCCTGATTCTCAGTATATTTTATATCTTGTATTAAGTTTCAGATCAATTTATGAAGCAAATGCACCAAAGAGAATAACCCACTGCACCTCACTCGCTTATATTGTTTTTCCAGCTCAATAAAGGGAGTGGCTTATTGGAAAGGGCGTGGCTTACAATATGACAAAACTACTACATACTACAAAATTGCAACAGAAGTTTCGTTAAAATAAGCCAACCAACAATTTTTATAAAGTTAGACAAGTGTATACTTTTAATAAACACCTATCAAAACACACGGCACTCAACAAAAGAGACCTGTGTAAGTGGATATTGGGTATTAAGAATAACACCTATCATAAATACATATCCACACATAAATATAATCAAAATCCTTTATTATTAAAGATTAAACAAAAACATCACAAATAAAATCACATATATTGAATGGCACAGAGCAAAAAGATAGGGACATGACATGGGAATAGGACGCCGCTGTTCGGGTTTGTGGCCTTCACTCTTGCCATCTTGATTCTGGTACTATTTTTTCATGTTTTTTGGCATTGTGTATATCCTTTTCGACCATATTTATGGTCATTGTGTCTCTATTAATATATGATCTGCATATTTGTTTTTATTTATACCACATTATACCTTTGCCTTAAATCTTATATTCTGATCTACTGCTTGTGGCTTCTAGTGTTGAGCCTGGCCCCGCACAACGGCGCCCTTTCATGTCATGTCCCTATCTTTTCGCTCTCTGCCATTCAATATATGTGATTTTATTTGTGATGTTCTTGTTTAATCTTTAATAATAAAGGATTTTGATTATATTTGTGTGTGAATATGTATTTATGATAGGTGTTTTAAGTGTATATCTCTGCATCAGATTTATCATCCAGCCTGAGCCACTGTCACATTTAGTGCAGATCTAGACAGCCTGTCGAAGTTTATATCATCTACAGGATTAGTAAATTAGCCCCAATCCATTAAAATTATTAGAAATTCAAGTCCTGAAACCAATAGATGCACACAAAACATAAGGCCCTTAATTTATACTAAAGCTTAGCTGACCATTCCCATCAGATCTATGTTGGTCAAACCTGTGAGTTTCAACTGGTTCGGCCAACGAACTATGGCTTCTGACCGATTCTTCCCCTGCAGTGGATGTCAGGGGAGATAAGGATGAGGCATGTTGGATTTCAACTGCCCAATCCTTTAATTTTCGAGGAGATAAGCTGCTGCCCCATTCACTACATGCGTGTACCCACCATTAGTGTACCCATTATTACATTGCTTCCTCGTATATCTGTAAACAAGCCTAACGTGGACTTGGAATCACTATTTTAACCTCTGTGATTCTGCACAACTGAAGTCAAATAAGTCTACCCACCTCCTACCCAACCTTTTTTTCATGTCTCGTGCCTGATGCAGAACAACTTGCGTGCATTACGAATTTGTCACATTTCACTCTCTCATAAATCTGCAGCCGTTATAAATTGCTAACATTATTGACATATTTGTTCATCATAACTATATATAATGTTTTACTGTCAAATATGAATCCGTAGCCCTTACGCCTTAACAACTATATGTAACCATTCCAAACATGATGGCTTCAAGGGAGTTTGTTCTCAAAGCAAAATAGACTCTACTCTGATATTAGGGAGTTTTGCCAGTCTTCAATCAGTCAAGTATAATGGCTAATTTTTTATCTCACACCTTGTACAATAAGCAACATACTGTACAACATACTTTTATACTTAGGAACTACAGTGCAAAGAAAAAGGGGGTCAGTCAGCACATCCCAGTGTGCAGGTGCACGCTGCCATGGCTAGAAACACAAAGGAAAAAAATACAGTGCAACAGCACTCTGCAAACAAAAATGCCATAGTTATAAAAAAATATTCTGATGCTAATGCTACTGTACACTTATTTTGTAAATTTGAGATTCTTGGCAAATATATTTTGTACAAAATGTTTTGGGCCCGTCTGCCAAATGTCAAAGCGATCTCTGTAAGACAGGAACCTAACACTAATTCCTACCTGTTATGTTCCATAACGACCACCATAAAATTCAGGGAGTGCAGGTTTCCACATGTATGCTGGGTCCACTCTGCTTTTTACCATTTTTGGTGCCATAATGGCTTCCATTAAATCTAATGAATGCAGGTACCAACATGCATGCTGAGCCCACTTTATACCTCACCTGGTGCCAGATGGCTAACAATGAATACAATGAGAGTTAAGTCAGCTTGTTGCTTGTTGTTTAGCACTTGGGTCCAATTGCCAGAAATAGTGGCCTATTTGCAGTTGCTACCTCTAAGCTTCCTATAATGACACCACAGCTAGTTTTAGCAAGATACCTGTATAGAAATACATGATTAAAAGCACCGTGAATTGCAATATGCATGTAGTTGTTTCTTGCAGCTTGGTTTCTTCTACCTTTATCATCAACAGAGCCAAGTGTGCATCTTTATTTCAAAGGGAAGAGGGCAATAAGCTGATATCCAGTGTCAGTGCTTTATGCCTCGTGGTAACAAAGGTTCAAGCATGTTGAAATCGAGAGTGCCTGACCTTCCTTCCTCCGACTTCTGTTGTAAGTCAACCTGGAGTCAGAAGAACAACCAGGTTTTGCCTTTCCATGTAGAGATGCAAAAATTTGATTTGGCTGCTTTGCTGAAGTTCACAAAGAAATTCAATTCATTATGAATTACTTTGTCACAAATTGCATTCCATTGTATGTAGCGGGCGCAATGACAGGGAATGGCAATCATGCTGCCCCACATCATTGAACCCCTCAGATGCCGCATTCAACGCTGATCCCAGCATCTGACAGTCACATTGAGGCCTTTCAGCAGTTAATCAGGGGTTAAAAAAAAAACATACTCGTCTCATCCAATTGCTTGTGGAGAGGCTGTCATGGCCATCTTGATTGAAGAAATGCGCCAAATGTTCCATGAGCTAATTTGATGACGTTACCACATCATCATGTTGATGACGTCACTGCGCCCAGCCAGCATGAGGACATCGCACATCAGTGTGTAAGATTTGGCACTTTTTATTCAATCAAGATGGCTGCAAAAGCCTCTCTGTGTGCAAATGAATGAGTTGAGTATGTAATTTTTTGTTTTTTTTCACTGCCATTTCAGGAAAAATTGATTTGTTACCATGAAGTGTGAGAAAATTCGGCTTCGTGACCAATCAAATTTTTCCTGAAATTCGGATAGAAGTCCACTTTGTTATCTTTGAGTTGCTCAACACTATTCCCATGTAGTAATATTATAATTATGTTTCTCTATGACATTTCTCATGTGCTTAGAATGTCAATTTACTCAGTTTTGACTCTTGGCCTCCAGTCTGGAATATTTGCAATTCTTATGATAGAAAAGTGACATCCAGCAATGATGGATCAATTTCCAGGAATTTTGAGCCATTGATTGACTCTGTGTTTGAAATGTAAAGATCCCTGGGCAAGCCTGGACAAATGCCAGAGACACAGCTCAACAGTGGTCACATCTTGACCAGTATGGAAAGGATAGCCTCATGCTTTTGTGACTGATATACAGTAGTGAGGATCATGTTGGGAAATACTGAAGACTGCATTTTATGATGATCTTATGTATTGTTTTAAGCGGGTAAACCATATCTCGTCTTATTAATTACTTGCTTTCTACAAACCAAAGGATCACAATGTGGCAGCAACTGTAAAACACAGAACATATTTCATATATGAGATATGACATGCAAAAATCTGTCATGGTCAATATTGAAATATAATATGTCATCTCATATACTGCCTTAAGAAAGGAAAACCTAAAATGTCATGATTATGACATTAACATTAAAGGTTATGATGCCCATAGATGCCATTTAGATTGATCATGGGAGCGGAAATGAAATTAAAGATAGAATCTGATTGGCTGCCATTACACACAAAATGAAATTGTTTTCAAAGATGGAGATATTTAGTTACCATGTATTGTGGAACATTGGTCTCCTATAGAGACAAAGAGAGAGATTTATAAAAAATAGTGTTAAGGAAAACTGGTTTAGTTGTCCATAGCAACCAATCATGTGAGAGTTGCTTTTATATAAACCAGGGTGTTATTGGGGTAGTTGTATTGAAGATTTGTTGCATGTTGTTGCATTTTCATTTTTTAAGGTTCAGATAGCCCCTTTAAGTGATACTATTCAATAGCTTGCGGTTGTCAGAGCATGATGGGAGTTGCTGTTTTTTAAACAGCACAAAAGGCAAAGGATGGAGATTGCTGCTATAAGTAGTTACAGTCAATGGTTTTATTTAAAAAAACATATGACCTGCAGGGGAGGATTTGGTCGCCTTGCATACCACACAATTGCATGGGTACCCCAGAAATCCAGGCAGACAAGTTCCCCTGGAAGTGGCACAACTGTTTCCGCATCCTCAGGATATGGATACAGTTGAATACAATGATGAAGTAGGGAGCCACCAGCTCCCTGCTCCACCATTCACCCTGCGACAGGTATTCTGCTGCCTGGCCACCAGACAGACTGGAGGAGATCTCTCACTGTAGATTTGCTCTTGTCTGTCTGACGTATAGGCATAGCAGGTGCGTCTACCAGGATCATACAGCCGGTCTTCTTGGGAATGTGTGCTAAGTGAACATTCATTTTGAAAACAGGAGCTTTGGGGCACGTACGGTTTAATTATTCTGTGTTGGAGGAACATAAGAAGGCATTATATGAGCATACCTCCCAACTTTGTAAAGAGACAAATAGGGAAATATTGTGCGGTGTGCCGCGGCAAATTTTTTCAGCACTAGGCCACGCCACTAACTCCACCCACTATAAGCTAATCTCACCCAGTCCCCTTACTCCACGGGGATAATAAACACAGTGATGTCACCGTACAGGGATAATAAACACAATGATGTCAACGTACAGGGATAATAAACACAGTGATGTCACCGTACAGGGATAATAAACACAGCAATGTCACCGTACAGGGATAAAAAACACAGTGATGTCACAGTACAGGGATAATAAACACAGCGATGTCACCGTAAAGGGATGATAAACACAGCGATGTCACTGTACAGGGATGATAAACACAGCGATGTCACCGTACAGGGATGATAAACACAGTGATGTCACCATACAGGGATAATAAACACAGCGATGTCACCGTACAGGGATAATAAACACAGTGATGTCACAGTACAGGGATAATAAACACAGCAATGTCACCGTACAGGGATGATAAACACAGCGATGTCACTGTACAAGGATAATAAACACAGAGATGTCACCATACAGGGATAATAAACACAGCGATGTCACCGTACAGGGATAATAAACACAGCGATGTCACAGTACAGGGATAATAACACAGGGATGTCACCGTACAGGGATAATAAACACAGTGGATGTCACTGTACAGGATAATAAACACAGTGATGTCACCATAGAGGGATAATAAACACAGCGATGTCACAGTACAGGCATAATAAACACAGCGATGTCACCGTACAGTGATAATAAACACAGCGATGTCACTGTACAGGATAATAAAACAGTGATGTCACCATAGAGGATAATAAACAAGCGAGTCACAGTACAGGCATAATAAACCACAGGCGATGTCACAGTACAGGGATAATAAACACAGCGATGTCACAGTACAGGGATATAAACACAGTGATGTCACATACAGGGATAATAAACACAGTGATGTCACAGTATACAGGGATAATAAAACACAGTGATGTCACAGTACAGGATAATAAAACAGCAATGTCCACCGTACAGTGATGATAAACACACAGGATGTCACAGTACAGGATAATAAACACAGAGATGTCACCATACAGGGATAATAAAACACAGTGATGTCACCGTACAGGATAATAAACACAGTGATGTCACAGTAACAGGATAATAAACACACAGGGATGTCACAGTACAGGATAATAAACACAGTGATGTCACCATAGAGGGATAATAATACACAGCGATGTCACAGTACAGGCATAAATAAACACAGCGATGTCACCGTACAGTGATAATAAACACAGCGATGTCACTGTACAGGATAATAAACACAGTGATGTCACCATAGAGGGATAATAAACACAGCGATGTCACAGTACAGGCATAATAAACACAGCGATGTCACCGTACAGGATAATAAAACACAGCGATGTCACAGTACAGGGATAATAAACACAGCGATGTCACAGTACAGGGATAATAAACACAGGGATGTCACAGTACAGGATAATAAACACAGTGATGTCACACACTACAGGATAATAAACACAGTGATGTCACAGTACAGGGATAATAAACACAGTGATTCACAGTACAGAGATAATAAAACACAGTGATGTCAACAGTACAGGATAATAAACAGTGATGTCACAGTACAGGGATAATTAAACACAGCGATGTCACCGTACAGGGATAATAAACACAGCGATGTCACAGTACAGGATAATAATAACACAGCAGGATGTTCTACAGTCCACCATAATACAATGTCAGGATGGATATAACAACACACCAGGATGATGTACAGGGATACACAGCATGTACACAGGATAATAAACACAGCGATGTCACCGTACAGTGGATACAAAGATCGTACAGAGATAATAAACACAGTGATGTCACAGTACAGGGATAATAAACACAGTGATGTCACAGTACAGGGATAATAAACACAGCAATGTCACAGTACAGGGATAATAAACACAGGGATGTCACCGTACAGGGATAATAAACACAGTGATGTCACAGTACAGGGATAATAAACACAGTGATGTCACAGTACAGGGATATTAAACACAGTGATGTCACAGTACAGAGATACTAAACACAGTGCAGTCCCCTCACAGAAAGTTAAAAAATATAAAAACCTTATACTTACCCTTTTCCTAGCAACAGAATCACCAGCAGGAGTTCTCTCGTCTAGAGGGGGCAGAGCCAATGCTGATGGCCGCCCCCCCCAGACATGAGGCACAGATAGCTGAAGGTACAGAGAGAGCTGCAGGGGGGGACGGGGGAGGATGGAAAAAACAGGCAGCCGATTCCGTCTGTCTGCTTCTTTTTCCAACAGGCAACTGTCTCTGACAGCTGCCAGAGACCGGGACATACCTCCCCCATACCGGGACAGTGGGACAGCCACTGCAATCCTGGACTGTCCCGCTGAATCCTGGACGGTTGGGAGGTATGTATGAGACACACATAATTGAGCATTATACTGTTGATGAGGCCACATTGGAGGTCACCATAGTAACACTGTAATGGGGTACTATGGGGCAATGGTTAGCAATATTACAGGGCATAGGCTTAGTGAAGACACAGGGGGCCCCCAGACATAACTTTTTCTTGTAATCCCAGTAATGACAAATCTGCCCCTGTTAGCCTGTATGGTATATATTACTAGTTATAGGAGAATATCATTACTCCTTTGATTGCACCTGTTTTATGAACTTGAGGCACAGGTGTACAGCAAGATAACTAAGGTCGCATCTGTGTTCCAACTGGTAAATGCAGATGAGTTTTTAAATGGACCTGGTAGGCTGCACACGGAAGGTGTCCAAGTGCCCATTTTTCTAATGTACTCATTCACACAAGTGGGAAAATATGAATTGGCTGACTTAATTGGGACAGGGTACTGGACAATACCCAAAGTGAACAGAGTCCTAAGAAGTTTGGTGAAACTTTAGGGTTTTTGGAATATGTAATTTATAAATACATTACGTTATCATTACAGTACGCTATACAGAGATGAAGCTGGGAGTGCCTTCCGACCAAGGTAATTACCACATTTTCTGTTTAATAAGACACACTTGTCCCCCCAAGAGAAAAAATTGGGGGAAAATGGCAGTGCTTACTTGGAAGGACTCACTAGTATGCAGGAGTCGCAGGGAGCGGGTGTGAAGTGCTGCTAGTGCTACCAGTATTCATCTCTCCCTGATCTTCTTTGGGCGCAGCGCTACACTGTTCTGACTGTGTCTCATGATGTAGTGGGCACACTATGAGTTTATGCTTCATGCAGACAGGTTACAGTGCAGCCCAGGTCCATAGTAGATCAGGGAGAGCGACTGCAGGAGGGGTAAGTGAATTTATTTATTTTACTTATGATGGGCATCTCATGTGAGGTCTGACATGGAGGTCTGATCTGATATAGGGGTTTGATCAAAGGTCTGACATAGAAGTCTGATCTGAGGTGTGATGTCGGAGTCTGATCTGAAGTTTGATATGGGGTTCAATCTAAGGTTTGATACAGTGATCTGATCTGAAGCCTTATGATGATTGAGGGTCTGTTCTGAGATCTGATGAAAAATCTTTTTTTCTTATTTTCCTCCTCTAAAACTTAGGTGCATCTTATTATCAGGTGCGTTTTATGAAGCGAAAAAAAAAAACACTGGTATATAGCACAGGAGTATGTGGACCTCCTCAAGCACAGGGGGGACATAGGGCTGAAAATTCCTCAGCCCCCAACACCAGTGCCATTAGAATCATGTGCAGTTGGGTTTGGATTAGATATTAGAAATGACCTCATAGTTCCCTAACCTACAGAAAATATTCACTTCTTATATTGAGCGTTTTTGTAACACCATAAATTCCAGAGTTTTCTTTACAGTGAGGAAACTGTCCTAGACATTGATTGGGGTCAAATGAACACTCCTACAATGCAGACAACAGGATGAGTATAATGTAATATAATATCAAAAACAGTCAGGGTATGTCTTAATGGAAGAATGTACGGACTACTTTGTAGAATGTTAATATGGAAGGTCCAGGGGCGGACACAGACAGCAGAGGGCCCCTGTGCAAGGAATGTGTTTGCCCCCCCCCGCCTTTCCCAGACCAAATGTTCAACCTAACCTAAGGTGTCCTAACATTACATACAGCAATACATAACACACAGGGTAAGGCTACTTTCACACATGCAGCACTAAGCTCCGGCCACCTGATTTGGCAGAGAATGCAAGAAATTGGCCAGACACAAACTTAGGCATGCAGCAGTTTGTGTCCCGCTGATTCTCAGCATTTTTGCCAGATTGTGGCCGGATCTCTACCTGACCCCATTACAGTTAATGGGGCCGGCGGGCATTCTGCATCCAGCAGTGCCGGATCCAGTGAATTCCAGAAGGCTGTTCTCTGCTGGACCAGCCTGCCAGAATCACTAACTCAAATGTGAAAGTAGCCTAATACAGGTCCACATACCTCTTACATCCAGTGACGTCTTCTTAGATGTAGATGTTCTCTTTCCTCATCTTCTCCTTTCAGACCAGACCGCCGTGATGATTTCTTCCAGCCATCTCTTCTCTCTGTGGAGTTTGACAAATAAACATCTTAGTTTCCTACTTTTCCATCATTCTCCCACCTTCTTGAACATTCCATCCTGCCACTCCCCAATACTGTGCCCGCTGTGCTCCCCAAAACTATACTGCAGAAACAGTCCCCCTCAAATACTACCGCCTTCAGTAATTATTGGCACACAGTGCCCTAAAAAATAACTGCGCCCAGGAAATAGTGTCCCTGACACTAACAGTGTAACCATAATGTTCCCCAAAAATAACTGTGCTAAGCTGATAGTGTGCCCCCCACTGTAATAGTGCTTCCCAAAGTCCCACCAATAGAAATAATTAGTGCCCCCAGCCAGCCAATGTCCCCATAGTGCCCTCATAATGTGTGCCAATGCCCCTACTATGTACCCAAAAAACCCTCTTAGTGCCCCTATACAATGACCCCAATAGTGCTCCTCTCCCCCCCTTCTCCATAGTGCCCCCCATGTCTGCCAGTATATAAGATAGGGCCCCCATAGTGATCCTCCCCCTCCATAGTGCCAGTATATATATAGGACCCCCCATATTGGTCCTCCTCCTCCAGAGTGCCCCCCATAATGCTCTGTCAGAGTGCCCCCCATAATGCTGTGTCCCTCTTTGTACGGCTCAGGCGGCATGATGACGTCATTGCGCCGCCTGTGCCGGCTTCTGATAGGCTATCAGATTATCAGATTATCCATCTGTATCGCCGTCCTTAGGACAGATAAATATAGAGATGAGCGCTTCCAAAATGGAAGTGCTCATCTCTCCCTGCCGCCGGTAAGAAAGTGCCCCCCTCCGGCCCTGGGCCCCTGTGCAGCCGAACCGGTATGTCCACCCCTGGGAAGGTCTCAATCAGGAGCAATAATAGCCTGACAAGTATATATTTTCATGGAATGGTAAGAGTCATATGTTCTGATGGATTCTGCTTGTAAGAAGAGTTAGGAATTACACATGATGTACTCCTTTAAGATCTGTTCTATTTAGACAAGCCATGTTCATAGGTCATATTGTGGATTTCAAAGATGGGTTCCCCACTCAGGACCCCTCTATTATGCAGAGTGGAGAGCTACTGCAAACATCTCCAGGTTTGGTGGAGATGGCATAACTATGTATTACATGGTTTCCTTTTCTTTTGAATGTGCACTATATGTACATGAGTACATGACATATAGGTCTCAACCGCTCTTCCCTCTTAGGGTGCTGCCACACATTAAGGTTTTTGGATGCAGTTCCCAAAGCAAAAGTCATGTGTGTATCATGAAAGGTGAGTTAGTATTAAGACGGAAACTACCTCTCCACTTTTTTTTAATCCGCCTGGGTCTTGGCTTCAAAAACTGCATAAAAAAATTTGAACATTTGGCAGCATGCTGTAGTTTTTGTCCCGCCGCCTCTCGCATGTTTGCCGTGCTGAGGCTGGACCTCCGGCCCGCCCCCATTATAGTGAATGGAGCTGGAGCAGACTTCCGGCTGCACGGTGGGCTAGTGTTAGCACGGATCCTGCTGCCGCAAGTGTGAAAGTAGCCTCATGAAATATGCTGTCAGTTAAAGCCACGTGTACTGTTTAAGACTGAGTAAGAACAAACTACCCCACACGAAGACAGTAGTTATTGACAGGCTATGGAGTCAACTGACTCAGATTGACAAGGTAATTAGAAAGGAAGCTATGTTATGCAGCTCTTGCTGCAAATTTACAGTTTTGTCTACGTTTGCTATGCTATTTGTAGTATACTATGTACCTGTCTTGCTCATCAGAATGCATCGAAAGACAGGATTTAAAAAGTACTATGAACATTTGGAGTATTGGCACTAGGTAAGCAGGCATTCTGATGTCACATTAACTGTTACAATGCATTCGGAAAGTCTTCAGACCCTTTTCCTTTTTTCACATTTTGTTATGTTGCAACCTTGTGCTAAAATAGGAAAAAAATCTAGTTTTCCTCCATAGTGCCCCACCATAGTGCCCCCCATGTCTGCCAGCATATAAGATAGGGCCCCCATAGTGGTCCTCCCCCTCCATAGTGCCAGTATATATATATAGGGCCCCCCATAGTGGTCCTCCTCCTCCAGAGTGCCCCCCATAATGCTCCTCCCTCCTCCTCAATAGTGCCTCCCATGTGAGCCCAGTATATATGATAGGGCCCCCATAGTGCTCCTCCTAGATAGTGCCCCCATTGTGCTCCTCCTCCATAGTTCCCCCATTGTGCTCTTCCTCCATAGTGCCCTCCATAGTGCCCCATAGTGCTCCTCGTCCATAGTGCCCCATAGTGCTCCTCCTCCATAGTGGCCCCCCATAGTGTTCCTCCTCCGTAGTGTCCCTATTGTGCTCCTCCTCCATAGTGCCCCCATTGTGCTCCTCCTCCATAGTGCCCCCATTGTGCTTCTCCTCCATAGTGCCCTCATAGTGCTCCTCCTCCATAGTGGGCCCCCCATAGTTGCTCCTCCTCCATAGTGCCCCCATTGTGCTCCTCCTCCATAGTGCCCCTATTGTGCTCCTCCTCCATTGTGCCCCCATAGTGCCTCCTCCTCCATAGTGGCCCCCATAGTGTTCCTCCTCCATAGTGCCCTCCATAGTGCTCCACCTCCATAGTTGCCCCCATAGTGCTCCTCCTCCCATTAGTGCCCCCATTGTGATCCTCCTCCATTGTGCCCCCATAGTGCTCCTCCTCCATAGTGGCCCCCATAGTGCTCCTCCTCCATAGTGCCCCCATTGTGTTCCTCCTCCATTGTGCCCCCATAGTGCTCCTCCTCCATAGTGGCCCCCATAGTGTTCCTCCTCCATAGTGCCCTCATAGTGCTCCTCCTCCATAGTGCCCTCCATAGTGCCCCCATTGTGCCCTCATAGTGCTCCTCCTCCATAGTGGCCCCCATAGTTGCTCCTCCCCCATAGTGCTCCCCCCCATTAGTGCCCCCACTGTGTGCCAACTTAAATGAAAAAAATTAACACTTATACTTACCTCCTTGCCTCTGTCAGCGACGCGATGCAGGCCTCTTACGGCCTGTGTCCCGCGCTGTACGGCTCAGGTGGTGCGATGACGTCATTGCACCGCCTGTGCTGGCCTCTGATAGGCTACAAGCCTAGTGCCTGCAACCTATCAGAGGAACGGGGAAGGGAGACGCCTCTCCCTCCCTTGCCCCGCATTATCCATCTGTATCGCCATCCTAAGGACGGCGATACAGATGAATATAGAGATGAGCGCTTCCAGAATGGAAGCGCTCATCTTCTCCCGAATGGTAAGAGTCATATGTTCTGATGGATTCTGCTTGTAAGAAGAGTTAGGAATTACACATGATGTACTCCTTTAAGATCTGTTCTATTTAGACAAGCCATGTTCATAGGTCATATTGTGGATTTCAAAGATGGGTTCCCCACTCAGGACTCCTCTATTATGCAGAGTGGAGAGCTACTGCAAACATCTCCAGGTTTGGTGGAGATGGCATAACTATGTATGACATGGTTTCCTTTTCTTTTGAATGTGCACTATATGTACATGACATGACACTATATGTACATGACATATAGGTCTCAACAGCTCTTCCCTCTTAGGGTGCTGCCACACATTAAGGTTTTTGGATGCAGTTCCCAAAGCAAAAGTCATGTGTGTATCATGAAAGGTGAGTTAGTATTAAGACGGAAACTACCTCTCCACTTTTTTTTAATCCGCCTGGGTCTTGGCTTCAAAAACTGCATAATGAACATTTGGCAGCATGCTGTAGTTTTTGTCCCGCCGCCTCTCGCATGTTTGCCGTGCTGAGGCTGGACTTCCGGCCCACCCCAATTATAGTGAATGGAGCTGGAGCAGACTTCCGGCGGCACGGTGGGCTAGCGTTAGCACGGATCCTGCTGCCGCAAGTGTGAAAGTAGCCTCATGAAATATGCTGTCAGTTAAAGCCACGTGTACTGTTCAAGACTGAGTAAGAACAAACTACCCCACACGAAGACAGTAGTTATTGACAGGCTATGGAGTCAACTGACTCAGATTGACAAGATAATTAGAAAGGAAGCTATGTTATGTTATGCAGCTCTTGCTGCAAATTTACAGTTTTGTCTACGTTTGCTATGCTATTTGTAGTATACTATGTACCTGTCTTGCTCATCAGAATGCATCGAAAGACAGGATTTAAAAAGTACTATGAACATTTGGAGTATTGGCACTGGGTAAGCAGGCATTCTGATGTCACATTAACTGTTACAATGCATTTGGAAAATCTTCAGACCCTTTTCCTTTTTTCACATTTTGTTATGTTGCAACCTTGTGCTAAAATAGGAAAAAAATCTAGTTTTCCTCCATAGTGCCCCACCATAGTGCCCCCCATGTCTGCCAGCATATAAGATAGGGCCCCATAGTGGTCCTCCCCCTCCATAGTGCCAGTATATATATATAGGGCCCCCCATAGTGGTCCTCCTCCTCCAGAGTGCCCCCCATAATGCTCCTCCTCCTCCTCAATAGTGCCTCCCATGTGAGCCAGTATATATGATAGGGCCCCCCATAGTGCTCCTCCTAGATAGTGCCCCCATTGTGCTCCTCCTCCATAGTTCCCCCATTGTTGCTCTTCCTCCATAGTGCCCTCCATAGTGCCCCCATAGTGCTCCTCGTCCATAGTGCCCCCATAGTGCTCCTCTTCCATAGTGGCCCCCCATAGTGTTCCTCCTCCGTAGTGTCCCCATTGTGCCTCCTCCTCCATAGTGCCCCCATTGTGCTCCTCCTCCATTAGTGCCCCCATTGTGCTCCTCCTCCATAGTGCCCCCATTGTGCTCCTCCTCCATAGTGCCCTCATAGTGCTCCTCCTCCATAGTGGCCCCCCATAGTGCTCCTCCTCCATAGTGCCCCCATTGTGCTCCTCCTCCATAGTGCCCCTATTTTCCCCCTATTTTTTCACATTTTGTTATGTTGCAACCTTGTGCTAAAATAGGAAAAAAATCTAGTTTTCCTCGTCATTCTGCACTCAGTATACCATAATGGCAATATGAAAACAAAATGTTTGAAATCTTTGCTAATTTACTGAAACAGAAAAACTAAAATCTTACGTTGATATAAGTATTCAGACCCTTTACTCAGTATATAGTTGAAGCCCCTTTGGCAGTGATTACAGTCTCCAGTCTTCTTAGGTATGATGCCACAAAGTCTGCACACCTGGATTTGAGGATTTTCTGCACTGCTGATCCTCTCTCACACCCTGTCAGATTGGATTGGGACCATTGGTGGTCAGCTATTTTCAGAGATGCTTGATAGGTTTAAGTCATGGCTCTGGCTGGGCCAATCAAGGGAAATCACAGAGTAGTGCTAGTCTGAGGTCCAGATCAATCTGGATCAGGTTTACATTAAGAATATCTCTGTACTTTGCTTCATTTAGCTTTCCCTCAACCCTTACTAGTCTCCCCGATCTAGGCAGTGAAAAACACCCTCACAGCATGATGCTGCAACCCCTATGCATCACTGTAGGAATGGTATTGAGCAGGTGATGAGCAAATGCTTGGCTTCCTCCAAACATGACGCTTAGAAATGAGGTTAAAATTATGCTGTATAGTCTGGTATTTTTTGCTCTAAGCCATGAAACAGCTAATCATTATTGACTATCCATTCTAGACTTATTTGCTGCTACAAGTAAGGACCCTTTTACACAGGTCACAGATTGGGGCAATTATAGGGAATGAGCGGTACTACAAGCATTATCATTTCTGATAACTGACCCATATCAATATGCCATTGAACAAGCAGATGCTCATTTCTTGGGTGGCATGGTTTATATTGGGCAATGACTAACGCCTTAGTGACCACCAAGACGCCTTTTTACAGTTGTCACTTAGAGGCCTTAGGCTGGGCAGGCACCTTTTCACTGTGGCCTGGTCTGATCGTTGCATGGGTCACATGAGAGCCATGCCCCTGCTCTAACAGCCCGGACCAGCAGGAGTGCTGATTCAGGCTGGTTAATCCCTTACATGCCACAGGAAATGGCGCCTGCTGCATGTAAGAGGTTACAAAGGGAGCGGACTCCCTCTGTCTCCCATTGGCATCCCGCAAATGCAATCGTGGGGTGCCGATGTTTGTAAAGGCTTGAGTGTTTTCCAGCAGGCTGTGCCTCTCTGGCTCAGCCTGCTGGACAATATCAGTATAGCACTGACATTAAAATGCAATGCAATAGAGATTCATTGTTTTTTAAAAGCAATCTAAATATTGTCTGTTATAGTCCCCTTGTAGGACTATTAAATGGTAAAAAAGGTAAAAAAAAAAGCATATCAAAAAGCTTAAATTACCTGACAATGATACCAATGAAAACTACAAGTCGTCCTGCAAATATGTTATTTATACTGAAAAATGAATGTCATAAAATTTATGCAAAACTCAGTGGCAGTGCTGCTGTTTTTCCCATCTCCGTCCCAGGAAGAGTTAATAAAAGTTAATCAGAAGGTTATGTGTACACCAAAATGACACCATTAAAAAATTCAACATGTCCTGTAAAAAACAAGCTCTCATACAGCTGCATGGAAAAATAAAAATGTTACAGCTCTTGGAAGGCAACAATGAAAAAATGAAGAGAAACAGGCTGGTCACTAAGGGGTTAAGCAAGCAAACATTCATATGATCATTAATTCATGATTCATTCATATGAACAAAGTCCTAACATAAACACAAAAATTGCCTGTAAGTGTTGATTGACAATATACAGTAGCATGTCATTTACTACATTGATATGTTCCAGTTACGGGGTGTTTTCATATGAGCAATTGTTCATATGATCCTTCATTCATTCACTCCTCTCATATACTTTCCATTGCTGTCGGCAGAACATCCCTCGTTTAAATGGTGGGAAGTGCTGCCAACAAATTATGATTTTCATGTCATTCTAAAAGTTGTGATCTTTGATAAATACAGTAAATGAATTGACCACAGGACATGTTTACACTAGTGTTGAGCGAGCATGCTCGGCCGAATACTGTATTCGGTCGAGCATGGCAGTGCTCGGCACCACGCGGTGTTCGGCCGAACACCGTGTGTGCTCAAGCGTCATGCTCGAGTCCCCTCCCTGCACGTTTCTTGATAGCACCCGGTGACATGTGACCCGGCTCAGTCCGAGTCAGGGAGAGCTGCTGCAAGGAGGGACAGATAGTGTAGGGATAGAAATTGGCTAGGCAGGGCTAGTTGTTCTGTTTTAAAGACCCAAAAGTCCTTTTAAGGACTATTGTTATATCTGGCTGCAATATAAAAAAAATACACTGGATGTCAGGTATTTAGGATACAAAAACGTTATAATGCACACGAAGCACAGGTAATGTCGCCTTGATTAGCTGCATAAAAAATGATACTGGATATCAGGTATTTAGGATACAGAAACGTTATAATGCACACGCAGCACAGGTAATGTCGCCTTGATTAGCAACATAAAAAAATGACACTGGATGTCAGTTATTTAGGATACAGAAACGTTATAATGCACACGCAGCACAGGTAATGTCGCCTTGATTAGCGGCATAAAAAAATGACACTGGATGTCAGGTATTTAGGATACAAAAACGTTATAATGCACACGCTGCGCAGGTGGTGTTAAAGGTCAGGCGAACTTGCGCAATTTTTGCCCCAAAAGAAAAACAATATATTGCAGCCAGATATAACAATAGTCCTTAAAAGGACTTTTGGGTCTTTTAAACAGAACAACTAGCTCTGCCTAGTCAATTTCTATCCCTACACTGTCTGTCCCTCCTTGCAAACGTTATACAGCAGACGCAGCGCAGGTAATGTTGCCTTGAATAGCGGCAGAAAAAAATACACCACTTGTATTCGAGTGCCTCTTCCTTGTAATTTTTGGCAGCACTTGCATTTTATGTACATATACATATATGTATACATATATATTTCCTCTAAAATCAATGTTATCTTCGGTTTTAGGGGTTATTATTGTCATTCCGTGAAAGTGGCGTAATACTCGGAAAACATCGTTCCCAGCAACGACTTTGGAGTCCAAAATGCATCCAGACATCCTCCCCTTGCTGCTCCCAAACCATTTCAGTGGTGTTTCCATCATTTTCTGACCTTTCCCTATGAACCAGACACCCTCGCCTCTTCAGAGACAGGGGGTGCCTGGTTTAGTGCTCTGGTTCTCCCATTGACTTCCATTGTGCTCGGGTGCCATTGTCAGTCCAATCAATAAAAGTGCTTTTAGAAGAACATCTTAAATAGTGTTAAAGTCTATAAGTATAATTTTCTCTATTTGCATTATTTATGCAGTACTTGAATGTTGATGGCATCAAAACATAGATTTCTAGCTGCATTATAAATTAGAGTGTCCATAAATTGCAAGTAATTAGGGGGAAAAGACACTAAAACCACTAAAATATTTTAAACTTTTCTCAACGAGGCATAGCAATTATGATCTCAAAAGGAACCAAAGATATAATATGCTCCAGGAATTCCTGAGCTAAAGCTTTTAGGCTTTAGCTGGAACACTACAGCTCCTATAGAGGTTAAGTATTTTAAATACACCTGTAGAAATGAGAGGTTATTAAATCAGAAGAAGATTATGTAGGCTTAATGGTTGTTATGGGAATAGCGGTGACAATGGCACAAATAGAGGAAAATCCATATCAAAGCCAGGTTTTACAATATCTTATTTGAGTCTACAAGGCTAGACCATTACATTTTTAACTCTAGGTTTACATCTGAGCGGGTATGTCTGTTTTTCCGTCCAGTTTTAGGAACAGAAAAAAAGCAAAAATAAATAAATAAATGTTGGTGCTGGATCCATCACATGAAGGACACCAGCAGGGCCAGGCACACCACTTTTACTATAATGGGTTCCATCATGGTATCTTATCCATCGTAGTGTCCTTCATATTAATGGAAAAAATAGAACAGCATGTTGTGCTGTTGTGACTGGCTTTATTGATGTTATCTATGAGGCTCTGATGCTCATGTGAACATAGCCTTATATATTTGTCATCAGTTATATGCACAATAATCAGGCACTGCCACTGCTACAATGTTTCCATTAGAATAGTTCATAGGTATATGAAAATTATTATGACCATTAGCTGTCTCTACAGAAAGATTACTAACATAAAACAAGTACTGTTGTGGGTGCTGGAGATGTAATAAGATCCATGAAATATAATTCACGTGACTAAGCCAGTCCCATGTACAAGATGCCAAAAGTGTTTTCCATCAGGCACAATGAGTTTTAAATAAGGTGTTATCTTTTTTCTGTGGGTTGTTATAATTGCAGTGGTAGCATATCCATTTCCTTTACTATTTATTAGTGATGATCGAGCACCCCGATGCTCGGGTGCTTGGGTGCTCTGGCCGAACACTAGGTGGTGCTCGAGTGCTCGGCCGAGAACCCGAGTATAATGGAAGTCTATGGGAGAAGACCAGGCACCCCCTGCTCTGCACAGGGGAGGGTGTCTGGTTAATAGGGAAACGTGAGAAAATGGGGGAAACACCACTGAAATGGTTAGGGAACAGCATGGGGAGGATGTCTGGATGCATCTTGGACTCCAAAGTCACTAATATTCTTGATTATGTCCGACTATTACGCCACTTTTACGGAATGACAAAAATATGCCCCCAAAACCCAAGATAACATCGATTTTACAGAAAATATTGTTAGGAAACATATATTTACTTGTATGTTAAGCGCAAGTGCTGCCAAAAATTACACGGAAGAGTCACTCTGATACAACCGGTATATCACATAAAGGAGGGCCTCGTTCACATTGTGGTATAATTGTGGGACTCCTACACTCATAAAGCCTATGCACAAAGTGAAAGGGCTGCCAAAAATTACAAGGAACAGGCACTCCAACACCCCCTTTATTACACATAAAGGAGTGCGTCAGACACACCCTTGAAAAATTCGGATTGATGGCCTGCTGCTGATACTCAAAAACAATAGGAGTGACGTGCTGCTGCTGAGCTGACTGTGTGAAAAATTATGGGTGACATGCAGCAGAGCTCACTGTGTTAAAAATTATGGTTGACATGCAGCAGAGATGACCGTGTAAAAAATTATGGTTGACATCCAGCAGAGCTGACCGTGTAAAAAATTATGTTTTACAGGCAGCAGAGCTGACTGTGTTAAAAATTATGGTTGACATGCAGCAGAGCTAACCGTGTAAAAAAATTATGGGTGACATGCTGCTGCTGAGCTGACCATCGAAAAAATTATGGTTGACATGCTGCTGCTGAGCTGACCGTCGAAAAAATTGTGGGTGACATGCTGCTGCTGCACTGACCGTCAAAAAAATTATGGTTAAGGCGCAGAGGGATCGCTGAGGATGTTGACACGGTCAGCTAGGTACTCCTTCACCATCTTCCAAAACTTTTCCCTCCTTGTGACACTACGGAACTTATCAGAGACTTTTCCACATGCAGAGTGTCCGCCTTTATTGTGAGCAGTGAGCTTTTTAGCACACAGAAGTGCTGCGTAGATTCATCAAAGTTGCGTAAAACAACTCGTCGCTTGTGAAGAGCAGAAGCTGACTGAAAAGGCGCCGACCGTGTTGCAGCTGGTATTCCACCGCAATGCTTGGCGCGGGTAGCATCTGTGCCATCCCAGGGTACGACTCGCTCCCAGCCTCCACAACATTCACCCAGTGTGCCATCAGGGAAATGTAGCGTCCCCGACCAGAAGCGCTTGTCCATGTGTCAGTTGTTAAGTGGACCTTCCCAGTAACTGCGTTGGTCAGGGCACGGGTTATGTTTCTGGACATATGCTGGTGTAAGGCGGGGACGGCACACCGGGAAAAATAGTGGCGGCTGGGGACTGCAAAACGAGGGACAGCTGCCGCCATCAGGCTGCGAAAAGCCTCGGTGTCCACCAGCCTAAACGGCAACATTTCCAGGGCCATCAATTTGGAAAGTTGCGCTTTTAGAGCTATGGCCTGTGGGTGGGTGGCTGGGTATTTGTGCTTGTGTTTAAATGCCTGGGGTAAGGACATTTGAGCACTGCGCTCGGACACTGTAGTGGACGTGCTGGCTGATGGTTGTTGCGACAGTCCAGGTGCAGGGCGGGAGGCATCTGGGCCTGTGTCTTGGACAGCAGGTAACAGAGGGGAAGAGGAGGCAGTGGTGTGACCTGCAGACACAGATCGTGGACCCAGGCATTCGGCCCACCTTTTAGGGTGCTTTGCTGACATGTGTCAGATCATGCTGGTGGTGGTCAGGTTGCTGGTGTTTATGCCCCTGCTCATCTTGGTATGGCACAGGTTGAAAATTACAATCCGTTTATCATCAGCACTTTCCTAAAAAAAACGCCAAACTGCAGAACACCTAACCCTTGGCAAGGGAGCTTGCCACAAGGGGCTGCTCCGGGGAACAGTTGCGGGCCTGGTTGGCATTGGCTGCCTTCTCCCTTTTGCCACCCCACTGCCTCTTCCAGCCTGTTGCGGTGCTTCGGATCCCTCCCCCTCTGTACTGCTGTCCTCGCTCGGCTTGCCACCTTCCCAAGTTGGGTCAGCGATTTCATCGTCCACCACCTCCTCTTCCACTTCCTCACTCTGTTCCTCCTCCTGACATGGTGCGCTAACAAGAACCTGACGGACTGGCTGAAAAAAAATCAGTTCTTCCGTCCCCCAACATCATCTGTCAGAGGAGAGTTGGGAGCTCCTCATTCACATTAGATTGTTAGCTGAGCCCACAGTTCTCAGTGAGTTAGGCTGACAACACACGTATGGGTATGTGGGTGGCTTAAAGGAAAGTTCCACTTTCTATTAAGACGCAAAAAGGCAGTGCAGTTATAGAAAGTGGTTAAAGGGGTTATCTGATGATAAAAAAAGCTCCTCGGACTATCCAAATGTGGGATTAGTTCTTTGCCCAGACTCTGCATGGTGGGAGGAAGGAGGATCAGGGGGAGGATGTGGTTGCCCAGACTCTTGGCTACTGAGACTGGAGTTTGTGAAAGAGAGGGTGGTGCTTAACCGACTGGAAGCATTATCAGCTGAAATCCAACCGACTACCTGCTCGCACTGGTGTGGCGACAAGAGTTGTGTCTTGCGCCGCCCTGCAAACTGTGACATGAAGCTAGGAGTTTTGGATGACTTTGGGCTCTGCCAGCAGGCACAGTTTCACCATGCTCAGAGCCATGGCCTCTGCGTTCACCATCAGCAGCACGCCCACTTTCCCCCCTTAGTGCTCGCTTTGCGCATATTATATAGTATATATGCAACTTTGTCACAAGTACAGTAGTGCAGATTTTTATTAAGTGTAAGATCAGAAAAATGTCACAGAATGTCAAATATTTAGAATGCGCAAACGTTATAGAGCAGCCACAAATGAGGAACAACGGCCTAAATTAACTGTAGAAAAAATGCCAATGGAGGTAGTTTTGAAAGGTTCTAATACACACGCTGTGCACATAGTGGTAGTGTCAGGCACACTTGCGTTCTTTTTGCCCCAAAAGAAAAAAAAATGCAGCCAGATTTAACAATGGACTTTTGTGTCTTTTGAACAGAACTACTAGCCCTGCCTAGCCAAATCCTATCCCTACACTATAAGTCCCTCCTTGCGTAAGTTATACTGCAGACGCGAATGAGGAACTGTGGCCTAAATTAATGGTAGAAAAAATAGCAACAGATGTCAGGTATATATACTTTTGGAAGGTTTTAATACACATGCTGTGCATGTAGTGGTAGTGTCAGGCACACTTGCGTTCTTTTTGCCCCAAAAGAAAAAAAAATGCAGCCAGATTTAACAATGGACTTTTGTGTCTTTTGAACAGAACTACTATCCCTACCTAGCCAAATCTTATCCCTACAGTATAAGTCCCCCCTTGCGCAAATGTTATATAGCAGACGCAAATGAGGAACTGCGGCCTAAAAACGGTAGAAAAAATACGGATGTCAGGATGTCAGGTATATAGACGCAAATGTCAGGTATATAGACTTTTGAAAGGTTCTAATACACATGCTGTGCATGTAGTGGTAGTGTCAGTGGTAGTGTACTTTTTGCCCCAAAAGAAAAAAAAATGCAGCCAGATATCACAAAGGACTTTTGTGTCTTTTGAACAGAAATACTAGCCCTGCCTAGCCAAATCCTATCCCCACACTATAAGTCCCTCCTTTCGCAAATGTTATACAGCAAGACGCAAAAGAGGTACTGCGGGCTAAACAGCAGAAATAATAGCAAAGGATGTCAGGTATATAGTATACAGAGAGTATCATACAGCATGCAGCAGCTGCACAGGTGGCGTTAATGGCAGGCCACCTAGCGCTATTTTTAACACCCCCAAAATAAAAAAAATGTTTGCCAGCAAGATATAATAGCCCTTAAAAGGGCTTTTGGGTCTTTTCTGAGCAAATTCTATCCCTGCCTAGCGTTCTTCTGTCCCTACTCTATCTGTCCCTGCTTGCAGCAGCTCTCCCTGGCTCAGTATGAGCCAGTCACATGTCACCGGGTGCTTTATAGCACCCGATGACGCGTTCCCGGCCAGCCAATCACTGTAATGCCATAGCTAACATGGCTAGTGGCATTAGAGTGAATGCCAGTACCTTCCCGCACACTAATTGGCTAATTAGCGTGCGAGGTGGGGACTCGAGTATGGCGCACGAGCACACGCAGTGTTCTGCCAAACACGAGCGCCGCCATGTTCTGCTGAATAGTGTATTCGGCCGAACATGTTCGCTCATCACTACTGTTTATTTTTATGTTTGGGGGGCATTTGTTTTATTATATTTCTGTTGAATTTAATTCAACTTTTTAACCTCTTTGATCGATTACATAATTCTTTGAAATACATAGTATTCCATACCATTAGTGCCTGCCATTCTTGATGCCTCTGGCAGACCTTGGGGTCATAGTCAGGTTCCAGGCTGCCATTGAAACCCATCAGCATTGCACAATTACATTACAGGGCACAAATTGTTTAAATAGCTTCCTAGCTCTGTCAAAACGCTATTGACTGTGGCATTCAAGGGCTTAACTGAACTGATTGGGTGCACTACCGTTCCCACTTCTCACCTCTTTGTCAGTATTTGTGGTGGGAATTGAGCAGGGTTAAAGAGGTGTAACCCTGGCACTGCTGTTCCCGGTGGGTACTAGCTGAACAGTCATTCAACTGATGGCTATCTCTCCCGACAACTCCTTACATATACATTCACATTCGATTCGGCCAAGCTTGTATGTGCTGTCAGTGTGGAGGCTTATATCCTGAGACAACAAAAAGGACTGGCTGAAAAAAAATCAGTTCTTCCGTCCCCCAACATCATCTGTCAGAGGAGAGTTGGGAGCTCCTCATTCACATTAGATTGTTAGCTGAGCCCACAGTTCTCAGTGAGTTAGGCTGACAACACACATATGGGTATGTGGGGGGCTTAAAGGAAAGTTCCACTTTCTATTAAGACGCAAAAAGGCAGTGCAGTTATAGAAAGTGGTTAAAGGGGTTATCTAATAGTACAAATACCCCCACAATGCTCAAGCCCCTCCTGTTGATGATACTTACCCAGTCCCCGGCACCTGTGTCCCTCAGAATCCCTGCATGGCCACTGCTGCATCTCCCCATCACGCGGATTAAAACATCCTTTCACAGGGGGAGTAGTCAATGACAGGCTGGGATGGTGACCAGCCTCCCTAGCGTCACCCGGGATGCCAGGGAGTCTGGTCACCATCAGTGCCTGCAATTGGCTGCTCCCCGCTTCGCCGGATGTTTTGAACTGTGCGAAGAGGAGATTTAGTAGTGGCCGTGCAGGGATCCAGAGGGACATGGGTGCCAGGGTCCAGGTAGGTATCGTCTATAGGAGGGGCCCGAGCATTGTGAGGGGTATTTGTACTATTGGATAACCCCTTTAAGCTTTTCTCTACAAGGTCCATGTACTACTTTCTGAGTTCCAAATTGTTCTAATATATTTTCTTCTTTAATGTCATCCTTTGCAACAGTCATACGGTGCTGGTACCATAACATAAGTTCTACCCAGATCTGGATCTAAAAATCTGTAAAATAGTTGCCTACAGGACACCCAATAGAGCAATATACGAATAAATTTATACAAAGCTTGTAAAAAAAAACCTCACTAAAAACACACGGCAGCACACAAAGATATGGAAACCTTCCATCTAAAAAATATGTGTAGAAAGAGATCATAATCATTTACTGGAGAAAAAACACAACATTCAACAGAGTAATTGCTATTTTGATGTTGGGGTTGTAAAATTCATAAAAACATAAATGAAATGTATTGCATTCATTCACAATTCTCAAAGGAAGAGTAATCCTGACTGGAGAACATATAAGGCACAACATAAAACATCCAAAGTGATGTTGTTGACAGTAAATGCTCGTGACATCGTACTTCAAATCATCCTCATACTTTAAAACTTCATAATCTTACCAAATTTTATATTTTTCTTTCTAATTAACTAATTTTGAACTCCAATTGCCCTAAGTATCTCTTATGTCATGGATTTGAGAGCCTTCAGAGCAGTAGTGCTGACACAAGCCAGTGCAGGTAGCAGTCCACAGAGGACCTTCCTTTGATGGAAGAGATGTATAGTAAACACCAGGCCAGTGCAGCAGATGACACAAGCCCCTCCCACACTTGTTCTAACTGTCTCCTGTCCTGCTATTCATCCTCTGTCCCCTGATTATGGCTGCTGCCATTTCTAATGGGTTTTCTCAAAGTTTGCAAGTTAAAAAAGATTTTGGAATACAATGTTATGAATTGTAAATGGAGGGGCATCATTTAGTCTGGTTAATGATGTTGTGGGCCTTGTCCCTTTACTATATGGCCTAAGCAGGCCTGTCTAGACTGTTCTTATGCATGGTTTAAGACATGGGGTTGAGCCGTGTTTATCTTCGTTTGGAAGACTTGAGGAGGTTTTGTTTCTCAGGTGGCCTTAGGCAGGTGTAAACATTTAGATTGTTCAAAAACAATGATTTTTTTACAGCCTGGTGGTAGCAGGGGACCAGCTCTTACAAATTAAAGTGAGACCTGGAACCTGGCTGAAGTACGGCTGTTTACGTGTCTGCGGCTGGACGTGGTGGCTAGGACAGCATTCCACATCAAAAAGAAGACTGTTATTTTAACTGAACTACACTTTTGTGTACAGAGACAGTTTTACAATGAAATAATGACCCCCACCTTGGCTTAGAGGTTATATCGAGGCTTAAACACAATGCCTAGACCTGACGTCATTGAAGACATTTCATTAGGTTCTCTTTAAATGCACCATGTCTCATTAGGTAAATGTGTATATTTTTAAGTAGACTGTTTTTCTCCAAGTAACAGAAACACAATTGGCAGACCTTCATAATGAGGCCTTAGTACAGTTCTTCTTTCAGATGATGAAGTTTGAACATCAACATGGAGGACGTTTGAAGTGTATCACTCCATGGCACATGTTTATGGCCTGTGGCCAGTGTGTCTGTTGCTTTAATGCAATGCATTACAGGGTAGATAACATCTTATTAAGAATAATGAAATCCTTTAATATGCTCTCTTTTTATTTCTAAACTTCTTCTTCTTAAGATCTACCTGAATGTCTCATAGTTGAGTGTGAAGTATTCTAGAAACAAGCCTTCTCTCTTCAGCACCTTGGCCAGAGCACAATAGGAGACAATGAAGAAGACCTCTTCTATTGTTACTTGACAGATAAAAACAAAAGCCTTCAAGACCTGTGTGAATGAATGGATGAAGACTCAGCATCATGTCAAGCTGTCACTGCCTGAGTGTGTTGTGTGGAAGGGAGGATGCTCAGTAATTGCATGTCTACAATAGTATGCTGGCATGATCATGTTATTAGAAGTATAATACTGCATCTCAAATGACTGCTGTAAACTGTAGTACATAATGGTAATAGTGTTCAAATTTATGTGACCATAAATTTGTCAGCACATATTATAATGCTTTATTCATTAGTAACAGTAAGTAATAAAAATCCAAGGTTATTTTAATATCCCATCAATGCATTAAATGTAAATAGTGTAATAAATATAAATGTCCTACTGTAGTAAATATAACATAATGTATGTTATATAATGTACAAAGCATCTTCCCTTTTCCAATGAAGGTAGATCTGACTTTTGAATTACCAAGATTCTGATGCTCTTTTGGTAATGGACCCTTTGCATGGGCCAAGAATTGCAAAGATGATCGCTAACGAGCGGTCATAGGAATGCTCGTTAGCAATTATCTGGCAGTGTAAAGGTACTACCGATTACCCGATGTACGAGCAAATCGCTCCTCCTCCAGCGAGCGGCAGATTATCGAGTAGGGATTCTTCTTTTCCGACAATCTGCTACTACGTCGTCCCGTGTAAAGATTTAAGAAACGGTTTTAACAGTATGGATGCATACTGCAAGATAAGCATAATGACACTATACTGGACGATGTACAATCTCATATTCATTTCAGTATATCTAATTTTTAGGTCATTTATCAACCTACTTGACTTTTGAAGTTCTGTCCAACAATAGAATCTAAATTCTTAACTGATTTGACCCGTACATGAATTAGTCTATGTACTATTTCCATACACTTTTCTACATAATATAACTGTATCTTTATATTATGTATCCATTCAAATTGTACTTATTTATAAGGTTGTCCAAAAAATTCCTTTTTATAGGAAAGAACCTAAGTTGACCAAAGACTGCCCTGGTGTTGGGATCCTCAACAATCAGACATGGTTCTATGTTCTTTGTAGCGCCACCTCAGGAAAAATGAAGCATTACACCGTACAATGGTAATACAAATGGTTGTGTATAATTATTTATTTGTGTGCAGTTTCAATGTAACCAACTGACATAATTATATAATTATTAAGACATATTCCCATTTCAGCCATTCATGGCTCACATTGGAATACCCATCCCATGTGTTCACAGAAATAGGCAAGCTGGCTGTGCTACACTATTTCATTAACTCCCATAGAAGTGAATGGCAGATATGGAAACGGTATAGTATTGTGATCTGTAACTCTTGATTTATAGAAACAATGTAGCTTACTGTGATGTTGATGTCTATGGGAGATACAGCAATAACATAGCATAGCCAGCTCAGCCGTTTCCATAATCCCGGCCAACTCTGGCCAGCACATAAAATAGATATTTCAATCTTAAACATGAATGGCTGAAATGGAAACACCCTTAATTGCTCACAATGAAGATACGTAGTTTATTGACTTGTTCATAGGGAGAATGTTTATATTATTAAACATGCAATTAGAAAAGCTCCTTGTCTGCAACCACCAAGCCAATGCATCTTATGTGTGTTTATCATTATAATTTAGAAGAAATGTATATTATTTTATACCTATTGCTTTTCATTTTAAATGTGGACATGTAATAAAGGGCCAGACCCTTCCTTTGCCCCCCCCCCGCCCCCCAAAAAAAAGAAAAAAAAAGAAAAACAAAAGACAAGGAAACACTAGCTATATATATACACTCACCGGCCACTTTATTAGGTACACCATGCTAGTAACGGGTTGGACCCCCTTTTGCCTTCAGAACTGCCTCAATTCTTCGTGGCATAGATTCAACAAGGTGCTGGAAGCATTCCTCAGAGATTTTGGTCCATATTGACATGATGGCATCACACAGTTGCCGCAGATTTGTCGGCTGCACATCCATGATGCGAATCTCCCGTTCCACCACATCCCAAAGATGCTCTATTGGATTGAGATCTGGTGACTGTGGAGGCCATTTGAGTACAGTGAACTCATTGTCATGTTCAAGAAACCAGTCTGAGATGATTCCAGCTTTATGACATGGCGCATTATCCTGCTGAAAGTAGCCATCAGATGTTGGGTACATTGTGGTCATAAAGGGATGGACATGGTCCGCAACAATACTCAGGTAGGCTGTGGCGTTGCAACGATGCTCAATTGGTACCAAGGGGCCCAAAGAGTGCCAAGAAAATATTCCCCACACCATGACACCACCACCACCAGCTTGAAACCGTTGATACAAGGCAGGATGGATCCATGCTTTCATGTTGTTGACGCCAAATTCTGACCCTACCATCCGAATGTCGCAGCAGAAATCGAGACTCATCAGACCAGGCAACGTTTTTCCAATCTTCTACTGTCCAATTTCGATGAGCTTGTGCAAATTGTAGCCTCAGTTTCCTGTTCTTAGCTGAAAGGAGTGGCACCCGGTGTGGTCTTCTGGTGCTGTAGCCCATCTGCCTCAAAGTTCGACGTACTGTGCGTTCAGAGATGCTCTTCTGCCTACCTTGGTTGTAACGGGTGGCAATTTGAGTCACTGTTGCCTTTCTATCAGCTCAAACCAGTCTGCCCATTCTCCTCTGACCTCTGGCATCCACAAGGCATTTCCGCCCACAGAACTGCCGCTCACTGGATTTTTTTCTTTTTCGGACCATTCTCTGTAAACCCTAGAGATGGTTGTGCGTGAAAATCCCAGTAGATCAGCAGTTTCTGAAATACTCAGACCAGCCCTTCTGGCACCAACAACCATGCCATGTTCAAAGGCACTCAAATCACCTTTCTTCCCCATACTGATGCTCGGTTTGAACTGCAGGAGATTGTCTTGACCATGTCTACATGCCTAAATGCACTGAGTTGCCGCCATGTGATTGGCTGATTAGAAATTAAGTGTTAACGAGCAGTTGGACAGGTGTACCTAATAAAGTGGCCGGTGAGTGTATATATATATATAGTCAAAAAAAATAGTCAAAAAAATATTGATAATGTTGAAAAACAAGACCTATATTGAAGTTGGCTGGATCTATGTGTTCACAGACGTCCTGGTGCCACATAAAGCGTTGATGTCCTGTTTACATTTTTTACTTTTTTAGTTTATTTACGTTTATTTACGTTTATTTACTTTTATTGTATATTTTTTTTGTAATAATTAATGTCAGCATGTCACTATTGCTCATATGTGCGTCTATCTTGTCCATCAGATATTATATTACTTGATATTTGAGATATCCCTGACCTGGGCCAGGGGACACGTCCACGTTACAATGGTGATGGACCCCTGCCCCTAATAGGGCACGGAGAGGACCCATAAACATGGGCTCCTTGAGTATGGCCCCGGGATAATACATGGTTTGTTGGATATGGGGTTTGCCCACAATAGAGGATACCACTATGGGATGTTCCCAATGATTGGGGTTCTTCCCGTGGGTCCTTTTGTTGTAACCGAGTGTGGAGAGATTGTATACTCGGTTGCCACAGTAAACATGACCCCGGTATTTTTAATCATATGATATGTAATGTTTGAATTATATCTGATGGCCGCCTGATAGCGCACTGCTGTATATGAGATAGCCTATTGAATCGTCGGTTTGTTCCGGCTGACTGTGACTGGCATGACAAAGGTTAATGTAAACTGTTGATGCGGGTTGTCTGGGAAACTGTGTACTCGCATCTCGCGAGAACACGGCGTCCCGAGCCTGACACGACATGTAGAGAGATGTAATCTCGTGTATAGCGGGATTGCGTCATGGACATGCGCGGTGTGGCGACCGGGACGCCGGGGGAGCGCGAGGTACAGCTGGACTTCAAATGGTTTTTAATCATGCACAATTGATATTAATTATAT
Source organism: Rhinella marina (assembly GCA_900303285.1). NCBI lineage: Eukaryota > Metazoa > Chordata > Amphibia > Anura > Bufonidae > Rhinella > Rhinella marina. The sequence continues at coordinate 104,472 of ONZH01030219.1, forward strand.
TTACTGCACAGCACCTGGCACTTTATTGACACTAAGGGGAGATGATATAAGGTTTTATGAAATTATGATGATTTTTAAATGAATTTTGTACACGGACACACTTCTATGTTATATTTTATGTATTATTGTGGATATTGCACTATTGTATTTATGAAATTTTATTTTTTATTCACTGATTTATGATAATGAATTGATTGGATTGATTGATTTACACTGTGACTATTTAAAGTCCTGTTTTGAGCACATGTATAGCTTGAAAAAGACTGTAATGAACAGTTGAAACGTTGCTGCTGGATGGGTGAATAAACCACCTTTTTTTCACTGTTATTTTGGAGCGCTGCCTTTATTTTTTTTTTGACTATACATACCTTGAACCGTGGCCTTTGGTTCCTGAAGGATTTTTGCACCCCTGTGTCAGTGCTGCTCTTCTACTTCTATTGTTTGTTATATATATATATATATATATATATATATATATATATATATATATATACACACACTCACCGGCCACTTTATTAGGTACACCATGCTAGTAACGGGTTGGACCCCCTTTTGCCTTCAGAACTGCCTCAATTCTTCATGGCATAGATTCAACAAGGTGCTGGAAGCATTCCTCAGAGATTTTGGTCCATATTGACATGATGGCATCACACAGTTGCCGCAGATTTGTCGGCTGCACATCCATGATGCGAATCTCCCGTTCCACCACATCCCAAAGATGCTCTATTGGATTGAGATCTGGTGACTGTGGAGGCCATTTGAGTACAGTGAACTCATTGTCATGTTCAAGAAACCAGTCTGAGATGATTCCAGCTTTATGACATGGCGCATTATCCTGCTGAAAGTAGCCATCAGATGTTGGGTACATTGTGGTCATAAAGGGATGGACATGGTCAGCAACAATACTCAGGTAGGCTGTGGCGTTGCAACGATGCTCAATTGGTACCAAGGGGCCCAAAGAGTGCCAAAAAAATATTCCCCACACCATGACACCACCACCACCAGCTTGAACCGTTGATACAAGGCAGGATGGATCCATGCTTTCATGTTGTTGACGCCAAATTCTGACCCTACCATCCGAATGTCGCAGCAGAAATCGAGACTCATCAGACCAGGCAACGTTTTTCCAATCTTCTACTGTCCAATTTCGATGAGCTTGTGCAAATTGTAGCCTCAGTTTCCTGTTCTTAGCTGAAAGGAGTGGCACCCGGTGTGGTCTTCTGGTGCTGTAGCCCATCTGCCTCAAAGTTCGACGTACTGTGCGTTCAGAGATGCTCTTCTGCCTACCTTGGTTGTAACAGGTGGCAATTTGAGTCACTGTTGCCTTTCTATCAGCTCGAACCAGTCTGCCCATTCTCCTCTGACCTCTGGCATCAACAAGGCATTTCTGCCCACAGAACTGCCGCTCACTGGATGTTTTTTCTTTTTCGGACCATTCTCTGTAAACCCTAGAGATGGTTGTGCATGAAAATCCCAGTAGATCAGCAGTTTCTGAAATACTCAGACCAGCCCTTCTGGCACCAACAACCATGCCACGTTCAAAGGCACTCAAATCACCTTTCTTCCCCATACTGATGCTCGGTTTGAACTGCAGGAGATTGTCTTGACCATGTCTACATGCCTAAATGCACTGAGTTGCCGCCATGTGATTGGCTGATTAGAAATTAAGTGTTAACGAGCAGTTGGACAGGTGTACCTAATAAAGTGGCCGGTGAGTGTATATATATATGTAATTCTGTTATGCATGAATTTATTTTATACTCATTGTACAACTGAAATTTTTTGTAGGGCATATTAAACATTGTAGACAGACCTACTGGCACCAGCATTCACTCCCTTATCACAAGCCAGGCTACTGTTATTGGTTCAACCCCCTGCTAACTGCAGTCTTTCACAATCAATTTCATTAACCTAAAAGGGCACTTAAAAGCAACACTAAATAGTTTTATAAAATAATCAAAATTGCTGGAGCTGGGTATGTAGAGAGTGTGGCATGAAAAAATCTAGAAATGACAGATCATCCAGAGGTGCTTATAAACAATCAGTATGATACCATTACTCAGTAATGTCCTATATTGACTAAGGTTTGTAAAACTGGTCCCTGTCTGTAAATGTTGGCATGCCGATAATGTGGATCATCTGACTAAACAGCCGGATGTTTTACTACAACTTTATGTTGTACAACATATGTAAATATGGGACATGATAAAAGGTTTTGATAGGACTATATAAATTGAAATAACATGATAAAGACAAAGTTGTTAATATTACAAAATTAGCCATATTACTAATAAGTCTCTCCGCTGGATCCAATCATTTATTTATACAGGATTCCGTCATTGTGAAGGCTAAACCCATTACTTTGTCAAAAAGATTATACAACTGTCACTTATTGTTCCCTTTATTACAGATGACTATATGGCCACATGTATACTGCTAAACCATTGCACGCCACAGTTGTAGTAGCACATGGATTCTCTAGGTTCCCATATTACAGACATGTAGGCTCTCTGCCACAGTATGGTGTCTCAGTGAGACATCATATACTTAGAAACATTGCTTCTAGGGAAGAATATTTCTGTAGTACAGCATGAAAACTTTTAAGACTTAGGCTAGGTTCATATATGCGGCACAAACTCTAGTGGTCTGTTTCAGCAGAAGAATAGACTACTGGAATCTACTATACCCATCCCCATTGACTATAAAATGAGATACAAGAGGAAGCATCCAGTATTTTTTTTTCTGGCTGAAATCTAGCATTTATGTGGGAAAACGAATGGATCCCCATCATATTCCATTATATTCAGTGGGGATCTGGCAGTGAGCAGCTGTATCTGGCCATGCCAGACAGTGTAACTACTGGAGTTCGTGTCACATATGTGAATATACTCTTAGCCTGAAAACCTGTCAGGAGGTCACTTTACAATGTAAAATATATTGGCAACAGGCCACACTCCTCATTTTTATTCCATTCATAGTATTTCCCTACAGAGAAGGATCTCTGTTGATCCAGTGAGGAAAATAAGCACTTTGGGTTTCCTTGGAATAAAATATTGATGACCTATCTTCAGGTCTGACTCCTCGCACCCCCATTGATCAGCTTTTGGAAGAGGCTACGATCATCAGTCAAGTTCTGTGGCCTGGGATGTCATGTCCATAGGTCAAATGGTCTTTGGGATCTAGGAACTGAGCTGTAATACTAACCACCACCACTCTATGTATAGCACTGTGCTTGGTAAACTATGAAGAAGCCATAATGCTCGTCTGAACGCTGTAGCCCCTTCAAAGAGCTGATCGGTAGGATCACCACATAGTGATTACCTATCCTGAGGATTTCTCCTGAAAGATCCCTTTAAAATATTTTCTTCACATATACTGTATACTGAACTGATACTGTAACTTTCCAAGTTACATATCCGACTTACCCAACCTGTGGCTGTCTAGTTGTACTTTTGCAACAACTGGAGAGTCACAGCTTGGAGATTACTGATGATTATAGATGGCACAAAACTCAGAGACCAATCAGTTTTTTAAAAATTAAGGTTGAAGACTTTAAAGGGAAAGAGAAGGCACGTGCAAGTTGTTTACAATAGTCTTGAAGACGTTGGTTGTTTGAACAAGTTTTGGTCACCCAGGGCAAGAAAATAACCTTTCAAATACAATGAGAAAAGAGACAAAATGTTCCAAAAAGAGGCGTATGCAAGGACATGATAAATTACTGAATGAGTGCACGTCTGATTATATCTAGTGAGAGGCAGGGAGGCTGGCTGGATAGCTGTCCAAGCCACAAGCAGGCTTTACAGCTCATTGTAAATGAAGTGAAATTTCAATAAAGGTGAAGAGGTGGTGGAATTCTGAGGCACGTGCCATCTGCACAAATTCAAACCATTTTACTGTTTTTGAGCTGTATGACATGCGGGATGAACAATTGCTTTGAGCTTCTTTGTCCCCTTTCAGAGAAGAATGCTTGAAAACCGCCTGGTGGAAATTTACCTGCTAGACTACTATGACTAGTGCAAAAAAATATAAATTTTATAAAAGACTTGTAAAAATCTGTTCTCATTATAAGGACACCTCTATATGTTTTCTGCATCTGATACGAATTTTTTGAGCCTCAGATGGAACCGTTTCATTTCAATGGGGCTGCAAAAAATGTGGACAGTACACTGTGTGCTGTCCGCATCTGTATGTCTGTTCCACCGGTCCACAAAAAAAACACCAAAAAAAATGTCCTATACGTGTCTGTTTTGCGGAAGACAATAAGAGATTTCTACAGACGTGAAAAAAATGATGGCTGGTATCTGTATTTTGTGAATCTGTGGTTTGCGGTCTGCAAAACACATACGGTTGTGCATGAAGCCTAAAGGACATATCTTAAGGAGTGTATATGTATAATTCTCACGTTAGTACAAAAAAGCTAAAATAAACTGTGGCAGGAAACACTGCTTTGACAGAGTTCTTCCATGTCTGTAAATTGGGTCATACACAATCAGTCAACCTCCTAGACTGGGGACGTAATATATATTACATTTGCATCTGGACCTATTTTGTCAATGAGGCTATAAACCAAAAATTTATGAATTGCTAGCCCCGGACAGGCCATCAGTACACTATCCTGAAGAATCAGCACTGCAACCTATTACTATCATGCATACGTGTTGATATCTTAAAGAGGTGCTAAGATAATCGAGACTATTCATCGTATAAGCGTTCTGTTATCCGATACTTACTCACAAAGCCGTTCACTTTCAGTAACTAATTAGGTATAATGGGACACATTAGCAAAGATTGAATCCAGAGCCATATAAAAAAAGTGTTTGCCACCTAAAGGCCAAGAAGAGTTTTACTGCTGCTTAGTAAGGAGTTCCTTCAATGCCAGCTGATGGACTTTTTATCCTGTAGTATGCATATAGAAAATACCAATTCTGAAATAATACATGACTATAAGAAAATTCAAAGCTATTATACTAGTTGCTGTGGTGGGAGAAACTTCATATTAGGCTACTTGCACACCAGAGTTTTTGCTGGATCCAGCAGGGTTTAGCAAAAACACTTCCGTTACTGATAATACAACCATCGGCATATGTTATGAACGGATCCTATGTATGGATATTATGTTTAACATTGCCAAGACGGATCCATCATAAACTCTATTCAAAGTCAATGGAGGACAGATCCATTTTCTGTTGTGTCAGATTGTGTCAGAGAAGATCAGTCCCCATTGACTTGCATTGTGGGTCATGACGGATCCGTCTTGCTCCGCGACCCAGGACGGAAAGAAAACTACAACATGCTGCTGTTTGGAGTTTGGAGCATTCCTTTCTGTTTAGTTCAGTTTTGTCCCCATTGACAATGAATGGGAACAAAACTGAAGCATTTTTTTCCCCGGTATTGAGCCCCTATGACGGAACTCAATACCAGAAAACTTAAACGCGAGAGTGAAAGTAGCCTTATATAGCTGATTTTGTAAATTAAAAAGTATTAGATGTTACTTACATTGGTGCTGGTCGTAGCATGGTATGAATAGTACTAATGAATATGCCCAGAGCAAGATAAACCTGTCAAAGTAGAAAGCGTATGCTGATCTGTTAGCCCTGATGAACTGAGAGGAAGTTCTGACTCTTTACTGATGGTTGATGGCCCTTTAGGGCACGACTTGTGCCGAGCAACAGAAATTTATGAGCAAATGCAGGTGTATTCAATGAGCTGTCAAAATCTGGTTTTTCTAGCTTATTTATTTTCAGCTGGTTGTACTATGCCTATTATAAATAATATATACTATTAATTGACATAGGATATTGGTATTATATACATAGTAACATAGTAACATAGTTTATAAGGCCGAAAAAAGACATCTGTCCATCCAGTTCGACCTGTTTTCCTACAAGTTGATCCAGAGGAAGGCAAAAAACCCCTGTGCGGTAGAAGCCAATTTTCCTCACTTTAGGGGAAAAAATTCCTTCCCGACTCCAATCAGGCAATCTGAATTACTCCCTGGATCAACAACAACCCATATCTAGTAACTATAACCTGTAATATTATTAACCTCCAGAAATACATCCAGGCCCCTCTTGAACTCTTTTACTGAACTTATCATCACCACCTCCTCGGGCAGAGAGTTCCATAGTCTCACTGCTCTTACCGTAAAGAATCCTCTTCTATTTTTGTGAACAAACCTTCTTTCCTCCAGGCGCAGAGGATGTCCCCTCGTCATGGTTACTGTCCTTGGGATAAAGAGATCATGGGAGAGATCTCTGTACTGACCCCTGATATATTTATACATAGTTATTAGATCTCCCCTCAGTCGTCTTTTTTCTAAAGTGAATAACCCTAATTTTGATAATCTTTCTGGGTACTGTAGTCCACCCATTCCAGCTATGACTTTAGTTGCCCTCCTCTGAACCCTCTCCAGCTCTGCTCTGTCTGCCTTGTTCACAGGAGCCCAGAACTGTACACAGTACTCCATGTGTGGTCTGACTAGTGATTTGTAAAGTGGCAGGACTATGTTCTCATCACGGGCATCTATGCCCCTTTTGATGCAACCCATTATCTTATTGGCCTTGTCAGCAGCTGTCTGACACTGGTTTCTGCAGCTTAGTTTGCTGTTCACTAAAATTCCTAGGTCCTTTTCCATGTCAGAGTTACCCAATGTTTTACCATTTAGTATGTACTGGTGACTTGCATTATTCCTTCCCATATGCATAACCTTACATTTGTCAGTGTTAAACCTCATCTGCCACTTCTCTGCCCAAGCCTCCAGTCTATCCAGATCCATCTGTAGCAGTGTACTGTCCTCTTCTGTGTTAATTACTTTACACAGTTTAGTGTCATCTGCAAAAATTGATATTTTACTGTGCAAGCCTTCTACAAGGTCATTAATAAATATATTGAAGAGAATAGGGCCCAATACTGACCCCTGTGGTACCCCCCTAGTTACAGTGACCCAATCTGAGTATTCATTAGTATATAAGTATTCATTAGTGAAATGGGATACATATGAATGTAAATGCTGACAGGATGATGATTTTATTTGTTGTAAGAGCAGTCTCTTAATGTTGAATGTACACTTTTGCTGTAATGTTATTTTATATGCTGCTTTGAATCCACAGTGTGTTATACACTTTTTTAATTACATTTATCTTATAGAATCAAATTAGAAACAATAGGACATAAAGGGGGTTTCTGATAAAGATGATTTTTTTCTGAAGTGCCCCAGCCTTCCTCCTGAAACAGAAGTTTCATTCTTAACTCCTTCTCACAGCTCCGGTCCTCCACGCTGAGTCCATCTTCAGGATGGACCAAGACACAATATAGTATTGCTGGAGCAATGAATAAAATAACTCTGTGATTACTCGCACACCCACTACATGTGCCGTGGTTATTACTTTCCATGTTGATGAGGATATATTGCTACACTGAGAACCTTGCTTATACCAGTGTGCCAACCAGAATTTTACATAGGTCAAGTGGATCGCTGACAGTAGTGTAACTGTACTTTATTCTAACCTTAGCATCAAGCAAGGGAAGCACAATAATACTAGTAATAGAGGTTTTCCAGGACTTTTACACTGATGATCGGTGTCTGATCGGTGGGAGTCTGACAACCAGGACCCCCGCTGTTCAACTATTTGAGAAGGCACCAACACTTGCAGCAGCGTTGAGGCCTTCTCTCAGCTCACCAATCGTACATTGTAGTGAATGGGGCTGAGCTGTACCCAGGGACGGATTGGCCATAGACCTCATAGGAAAATTTCCCGGTGGGCCAATGCCCAGGGGGCCACCTAAGTCCTCCTCACAGCCGGCCAGTGGAAGTTTTTGAGTATGTATTTTGTGCTGCTGCAGTATTTTGTGATGGACTGTTGTATTTGGCTTTGTTGGGGTGGTATAATGTGCCACAATCAGGGGCGGACTGAGAACTTAAAGTGGCCCTGGAAAAAATACTAAAAGTGGCCCCGTTTTGTAGTTGGGTCCAAACTGATGGAAGGCAGGGCCAGCAATACCATATTGTGGGACATTATACCGAATCTACAGAGCCAAATACCGCAGTTCATCACAAAATACTGTCAGCAGCACAAAATACATCCCCAAAAAGTTCCACTGGGAGGCTGTGAGGAGGGCTCAGGAGTCCCCTGGGCATCGGCCCACCGGGAAATTTCCCTGTAAGGTCTATGGCCAATCCGCCCCTGGCCACAATATGGTATTGCTGGCCCTGCCTTTCATAAATTTGGACCCAACTACAAAATGTGGCCACTTTTAGTATTTTTTTCCAGGGCCACTTTTAGTTCCCAGTCCGCCCCTGGCTGTACGTAGGTCATGTAACCGATAAACATGGTCTGGGCAAAGCTGGAGAAAGTTGCAGTGCCGACGAGTTCCTTCTCAAAAGCTGAGCGTGGGAGTCCCGGGTGTTGGAACCCACCAATCATATACAGATGACCTATTCAGAGGACAACCCTTTAAGATGGAGAAAATACTCAATTCAGAACCTTCATCTTGACCCTGGATTACCTCTTGTGCACTCCTATTTTTTCATAGATTGTAAGCTCTTGTTTGTTGGGTCTCCACTTCCATATTGTCTGATTTTGTTTGTATATGTACTCTAATTTGCAGATGATATAATATTATAATATATATATATATATATATATATATATATATATATATATATATATACACTATATACTGTAAATAATGATGATTATAATTATTAGTACTCCACTACAGAGTACCCTGACCGGTGCAGAAAATGGCAGAGGGAAACTGAAGCTGGAATTGATCCCATTGCTATATATGGGAACATTCTAGTACATCTGGAACATTTGTAGCAATACCAGATATCAGATAGTGCTGGACACAAAACCGTAGCATGCTATGTTTTACTATTCGGCACCGTCAGTCTGCACATACACATATATCAGTTGTTTCGGCAACGGAAAAAAATGGCCAGACATAAATGATGTATGTGCACCCAGCCTTAGGCCTCATGAGGCTTTATTTTGCAGGAGACTTCAGTAAAATTAGTTATTTTTCTTTAATTGATAAAATGTATCCATGTTAAAAGAAACCTAAGCTTTCAACGCACATCACAAGGCTTACCTCGTGTGAAGCCCTTTGTCACTAAAGCATATTTCAAGAAGACAAAGATCAAATGCTACAGCAAATGTATGTCTTGTAGCACAACATTCTTTGCTGGTGCTACAGATTGACTTGAACGATCAGGCCAAGTTTACCGCCATTATCTTAAGTGACCAACTTAGACAGAACAAGGTAGTTGAAACCAGCAGTACAACCAGCAGTCTTGTAATGGCCTGGAGGATAAACAGAGGCTTCTACTGAGCAAAGGGTCAGCAGCACTACTCTGTGGCAAAAACAAGTACTGAACACTAGACCATTCAAAATCATATAAAATCAATTATTCGGTGTTAGAAATGTAATGTTTTCTATTGTATCCTATGAAATCTTTATATTTCTTATTGAACTTATTAGGCTACTTTCACACTAGCGTTGTTTTATTCTGGTATAGAGCTCCATCATAGGGGCTCAATACCGGAATAAAACGCTTCAGTTTTGTCCCCATTCATTGTCAATGGGGACAAAACTGAACTGAAGAGCACAGAATGCTCCTGAAAGCATTCCGTTCTGTCTTCAGACCGGAGAGCAAACCGCAACATGCTGCGGTTTGCTCTCCGTACTGGGTATCCGCACCAAGACGGATCCGGAATGACCCTTAATGCAAGTCAATGAGGACGGATCCGTTTGCTGTGACACACTAGTAAACGGATCCGTCCTCCATTGACTTTCAATGGAGCGAATTCCGGATCCGTTTAAAAGATATTAAAGATAATACAACCGGATCCGTTCATTACGATCCGGCAGAAAATAGGTAAGGATCAATGTGAAAGTGGCATAGACTAAGATGTGCCATTTTGCAATCAAAATTGCCACTCAATTCAGAGATAAAATTTTGTCTCAAAGTAATCCAACCAATAGTTTGTACAGAGTCAGAGAAAAGTATCTCTTTCTGTACCTCATTTGCACTACTATCATCCAGCCTGGGTCCCTGTGATAAATCTGATGCATGTCTAGATAGTATGTCTAAGCTTATGTCATCTACAGGCCTAGTAAATCTGCCACATGAATGTAGTAGGAGAATGGGAATAGTACCTCACACTTCTGCTGCATTCCTTTGGCTTATATTTTGCCACTAAAGTCTAATGGAATATAAGCTGTAAGGACACCACAGCTGTGGTGTCAACTTCAAAGCTATGTGCATGGTGCCTGAACCAGGTCATCGTCTGGTACCATACCATTACAATTTTTTCTGTTGGATTAATTTAGAATTTGACTAAAAAACCTCAGCAAAGCATCATGCTCTAGCATAGGCACCATATTATGGCTCCTTATAGCCTGGAATTTATGGCAACAGTGGTCGCCATATTGAACTGCCACTTTGACATGGTGAGTGGGCCTATGCATTTTGATCAAAACGTATACTACGGTAAGTGTCACAATGGAGAATCGACAATAAATTATGGTGAGAAGCGATAGATAAATGCATACCTCATTATTTTCATGGCATCAGCACTCCTCTTATACGACTCAGATATTTTAATTAGGAGAAGGCTGCATAAGGGTTAATAGGCTCGTACTCAGTCTCAGGTTAGGTTTAAGGCCACATGGAGAAGTGAGCGTTTGAAACATGTTCACACTGTGCAGTGCTGCGTGGTGGCTATTGTGGTGCTGTGCCTGTGGGTTGGTGAGGCCCAGTGCTGTGGGAGATTAGCCTTATAGCAGATGTGTTGGGCTGCTGGGTCTCACCACCTACAGGTGTGGTATTGCAACAGAGGTGGTCACCATGTGGTGCTGTTTCATATTAGAGTAGGGACATCTTCAGTGGAGATGTTTATAAATGATGCTGAGACGCAATTGATCGGTACATTATGCATGGCATGTGGATGTGTGATCCATGTCTTTTTTCTACAGAATGGTAACTTGTAATTTGTATAGTACCTTATATAGTGACATTCATAGTCCTTTACCTGAAATGAACTGGTCCTAACCCTAAAGCTATGGATGTGCACTTAGACCTCATTAAGGCTACATTCACACGTCCGTTTAAAACATCCACAATCTATCTGCATCCGTTCCGCAATTGCGGACGGTTTTTGCGGATATTTTGCGGATCCATTCATTTCAATGGGTCCTGATCTGCGGACATTGCACTGTATGTTGTCCGCATGCGTTAATCTGTTCCGTTCCGTTTTGCAGATCCGCAAACAGAAATCCTCCTGTCCTACTTTTCTCCCGAATTGTGGTCCGTAGCACAATGAAAGTCTATGGATCCACAAAAAATGCGGAAGACATGCGGAAAGGCATCCGCATGTCATCCGTATTTGTGGATTCCGTTCCAGGAGGGGTGGAAAAAAAAGATGTTATTCATCCTTCCGTTTTTTGCGGATCCGCAAAAAACGGATGACATATGGATACATCCTTTCCGTTTTTTACGGAAAAACGGAACGGATGTCCTGGAAAAACGGAGCTTTTTGCGGAACAACGGATCCGCAAAAAACTGACCGTTTTCCAGGATGTGCACACATACGGACGTGTGAATGTAGCCTAAGGCCTCATGCACACTAATTTGTGCCGGCCGTGCCCGTGATGCGGGCCGCAAACTGCGGTCCGCAATGCATGGCACTGACCGTGAGGCCACCGCATGCAGATCGCGGACCCATTCACTTGAATAGGGTCCGCAATCCGAATGCGAGGGTCCGCACCGCAAAAAAGTAGTGCTTGCGCTACTTTTTTGCGGTGCGGAGATACGGCCAGAAACACCACGGAAGCACACCGTAGTGCTTCCGTGGTGTTCCGATCCGTGCCTCCGCTCCGCATCTCCCGGATCGCGGACCCATTGAAGTGAATGGGTCCGTGATCTGTGATGTGGGCTGCACACGGCTGGTGCCCGTTTATTGCAGACCCGCCGTATGCGGCCCGCAGCACGGGCACGGCCAGCACACGTTCGTGTGCATGAGGCCTAACACTAACTTTCAACCTTTATGCTTTCATTTGTTTCATGTATCAAAAATCATATCAAGGAACAGCTTCATTGACAGGCCCTATTGAAGGGAATTGTCCACTCCAAACTAAACCCCAAGCTACAGTAAGTGGTTTGTAGTGTAAAGGACTTCTGATTACTTAATTTGTATCTTCATATTTTCATACCTTGCAAGTCGTCTGTAAAACGCATTGAGAGGACTCCCCTGGATCTCCTGCACATATCGGAGGAGTCCTCTGTATGCATCTTATGGCCAGCTTTCTGGAGCACTGCATCAGAATGCGACTAAGTAAAAAGATTACATACAATTATATAGTCAGAATCAGAGTCCTGTACGCTATACACTGCTTATTGTAGTTAGGAGGGTATTTCAGACCTTATTCAATGTATCCAAATTGAAGGCCAAATGTTAATTTAAGGGACGATGAAATACAGCATGCAGTTCATGCAGTGATCAAATGACAACAGATTGGACAAATGATATGAAAAGGTTCGAAACTACTCTTTTTCATTTTTATTATGCTGCGATTAACCTGATACATTTTATACATGAGTTTTCCAATGATTATGGTTACTGTGGGGACACAAATAATGCATTGGAAGGCAGAAAACATGCAGCAACATATGCACTGTAGATTTCAAAGAAATCTGTCTGTGGCTCAGTAAGCAACAGGACGGCCTCATTTGCATATAAATCAGACTCATCTTGAGTCAATTGGTCTGGTGAAAACACAACCCTGAGGGGTCTGTTTCTAAAGCCAAATTATCATATCAACAATGATGCATCTTAATAAAAATAATTTGTTATTGCACTGAAGGGCCCTCTAGTAAAGTTGCAAGTTTATCTTATTTGCGCACTGATTTTTTATCTATACTCGTCCTATGTATTGCAGTTGTCATATGTATTAATTGTATTTTCATTCACAATGTGCTAAACATATATAGTGTGTTTTCCATTCCTACTTTTTTTTTGCCCAAAAATGATGCAGCAAACATGATGAAGCCTATAGTGGAATATTATGTGTTACAATTGGTGCTTTGTGTTTGTGCCATTTTTCTGTTTTTTTGGTGTTTGTCCTATATATTATACCATAGACTCCTCTATTGGACTTGAAGTGTGTAATGAGTATATACTGAATCTGAATATATAATATTGAATATTTGCAGATTATGTAAGATCCATACTTACATATATACATTTTCTAATGGAAAAAACATATATAAAATTTGGGATTTGGAATAAAATGTTGTAAACTTCTTATATGCAACACAGAAATATCAGAAGTTTTCACTAATGGCTGTCTGGGGTCTAAGACCCCTACCGTTAGCTAAAATGAAGAAGCTAAAGCATTCATTAGACCACATAGCAGTTTTGGCTCCTGTTGGCTCCTTCCAGCTATAGTTAGGGGAGCTGAAGATGACGACTGTACAAAACAGACTGTAATATTAGACTACTGCCTTGAGAGAGGTCAACAGGAGTCAAAGCTACTTGACTCTAGAGATCAGTAGAGGCCTCACAGCATAAAACCCATAAAATATACCTATTGTGATATTTTTCCTTAAAGTATCAGATGTCATTTAAGCAACTATAGGATTGTAAATGCTCAATCAGATCTACAATCAGGTGTCAGATTTGTTGCAGGAAATTCTGCAATTGTTCAATTCATCTAATTGGGGTTGTACAAATCTAGCTGTTTTCCAACAAGACAGACTTAGATTAAGGCCCCTTTCACACAAGCGGGAGACTCAGATGTCTCCCGCATCGTGTGCCGTGTACTGAACTGTCGGCACTGAACGGGAGTTACATAGCATTATACTGATTTATGATGCTATGTAACCCTTACAGTTCTGGAATGTGTTGGATAATGCTGACAGTGTTATCCAACACATTACAGAACTGTAATGCCCCTTTCACACGAGCGGGAGACTCGCATGTCTCCCGCAACGCATCTACAGGGCTGGACTCCGGCACTGACTGGGATTGAATATAATGCTCTGCGATCCCTGTCAGTGCCAAGTCCAGCCCTGTAGATGCGTTGCGGGAGACATGCGAGTCTCCCGCTCGTGTGAAAGGGGCATAAGGGTTACATAGCATTATAAATCAGTATAATGCTATGTAACCCCCGTTCAGTGCCGGCAGTTCAGTACACTGCACACGATGCGGGAGACGTCGGAGTCTTCCGCTCATGTAAAAGGGGCCTTAGGCCTTAATCTAAGTCTGTCTTGTTGGAAAGCAGCTAGGAATTGATTTTCAGCTGTGAATAAACCCATATAAGGCCCCTTTCACACGAGCGGGAGACTCGCATGTCTCCCGCAACGGATCTACAGGGCTGGACTCCGCACTGACAGGGATCGCATAGCATTATATGCGATCCCTGTCCGTGCCGAGTCCAGCCCTGTAGATGCGTTGCGGGAGACACGCGAGTCTCCCGCTCGTGTGAAAGGGGCCTAAAAGTAGTATTCTTTAAACACTCAGGGTGTGGCCACACGGTCAGGTTTCTGGATGCAGTTTTAGAAGCCAAAATCAGAAGTGGCTCATAAAAGGAGAGAAAGTATAAGGCCTCTTTCACACGACAGTATTTTTTGCGGGCTCCAATCATGTGAAAAATGCGGACCCATTCATTTCTATGGGCCTGCAAAAAATGCCGTCCGCATCCGTTGCTCCGTTCCGTAGCCCGCAAAAAAAAATAGAGCATGTCCTATTCTTGTCTGTTTTATGGACAAGAATAGTACTGTTCTATTAGGGGCCAGCTGTTCCTTTCCGCAAAATACGGAATGCACACGGATGCCATCCGTTGTTTTTGCGGATCCGCAATTTGCGGATCGCAAAACACAACGTTCATGTGAAAGAGGCCTAAAGGACAGATATGACAAAACTGCATCAATAAACCTGAACTTGTGGTCGCACCCTAAGGTTACATTATCACATACACTTACAATATGAATTAGTATACTGTTATGTAGTAATCCTCTTTGTATTTTTATTGGATAATTAAAAATACTAATTTAAATAATAGGTAACTAACAATCATAAAACAAAGTGTCAAAAAAATTACTGCATAATATCAGCATTTCAGTGGTATTTTTACAGTTTGATGGTGTCCTCTGGTCATATAGAATATGCTCCATCAGTAAATATAACAACCTAAGCGCGGTAAAAAGAATGATTCTGGCTGCATTTGGGCATTAGGTAACCAGACATAGGTCACATTTCCAATCTGTTAAAACATCTGTTGGAAGTGTCTGGTGCCTACTTTTAGGGAACCATTCAGCTGGGACTTAGATCCACTGAGCCCCCAGGGAAGCTAGTGCTCTGAACACAGGCCAGGTAGCACTGATTGCTTTATCTTTGCTATCAGCTTAGTATCTTGTCCAAACAAATTGGCTGTGCCATGCCAAAGGCACAGGGTTGGTTACTGTATCTAGATAAAGTTTGCACAAAGAAAGACTATAATAGAAGCAATATATGGGTTGTGATTATAGTACCCAACATGCCTTTTAGGTTTTGTCCCAGAAAACTAATTCCAATCATTTAATCTCAATAGGATAACAACAGTTTTCATCTAAGGCTGGTGATCAGCACAGATAGGAGATAACCAGAATGTAAATGGTCTGTAGGCTGCAAGGGAAAACTCTAAAGCACCGACAACTCTTAACTGATATATGGTCTGGGATTTACAATGGACACCTCTAGAGGTAGACTATCATAGCAGTAAGTTCAAAGCTAAAGTGAGGAAACAGTGACCAAATTAAGTTGACAAGCCAGGAAAGGACATAAATCATGTACATAAACTGCAATCCAAACGTGAACTAGACCTTCCTTCTACAGAGTGGACACTGTGACCCTGCATCCTGTACACCCAATATTAGGTAAGCAATCAGCTACATTGTAGTCATCCTGGTGATATCCAAAATATATTATTATTATATTATAATAATGATAATAATCTACATGGCATCAATATATTAATATAATTAACAGTGTATCTAATTTTGCCGTTTGGTTGGTAAAATTACCAAGTTTGAGATCAGAAATTAAAACACACATACACATGAACAGTGTAACATAACTAGGTAAAATGAGAATTGGAGAACCATAATAAAACCATAAGGTGTAATTATGGCTTCTCTGCAGTGACCACAGGACTTAGTGTTAGATTTCATTCTTCTCACAGTAATGGATGACATCACACAGCCAAGATGTAAAGTTAGAGAACAAGTCAATGCTATAGTGGATTTTAGTTTTACCTATTAAGCAAGTTTGTCCATCTGCACCATTTGTACAGTGAAACTACAAATTCCAGCATTTGCATATGTGCACAGTTAGGTCATGCTATGGCATCTTTTTCCTCACCAAATAGAGTAATTTAAGTAACACACACATTCATTACATACTTCAGCATGTAGAAGCTATGTAGAAAGGACACAGAAAGCCAGCTCTCTAAAAAATAAATTTTTAAAGTTTTATTCATAAACAAATGAACACAATGAAACTTGACAGTGATTGTCCTTATTAATGCAATGACCAGTATATAAATAGCCTTGGTACAAGTATTGTCAATTTTGTTAAAGAGGAACCCATCCTGTTAATCATAATTCATGAAAACAAAAGACCTTTCCACCTTTCTAATGTACATCTCTGCTACCAGCCTGGCAGTGAGTGGGTGCTATAAATTGGCACAACTGGAGCAGGAAGTCAGTACCTATTGCTAGCAAGTCAATCTTATAGCTCTAATTCATATTAATAGTACCATAAAAACAAGGCAGTGATCACATACAGGCAGCAAAACAAAAAGGTGCAAACCCAGAACTAAGTCAGTAGAACTGCACTGGCATCATTAATTGCACTTGGAACCCAACAGAAATAAATACTGTTAGCAAATACTATATTTTTCATGGAAAAAATATCATCTATACATATATACATTTACATGTAAACGAAGAAAGACTCCCATAGTCCTATAGTGGCACTCAGTCCAAGGGGTTATAGGCTGACTACAAGGATTGTATCATGCTTCAGTCCTGAGAAGGTCTTCATAGGTTCATATAAGGGAATCAAGTGCAAAATGTTCTGTAAACTTCCAGGACAAGATATCCCAGTGGCTTATTCAGACTGCTTGGGCACCCATGTAAACTTCCAACCTCCTTCACTGTCCCTTCGAACAAATGCCTGGCCATTAGAGAAGCTGTGGGTCTTCACATTACAATGGGGGTTCAAGGATGTTGAGAAGGCAACTTCTGTTTTGTTGGGAGAAACCTCAGGGGTGTAGTAGATTGGAGAACCAAAGGGACTAACTGGTTCACTCCTTGCCAGGGAAGCAGAGCTGGAAGCAGGAGAATAGTCTGGCATATAAGAAGAATCATTGCTGCAGGAACTTCCAACTTGGCTATGTACAGGGGTCATGTGGATAGTACTATATCCAGAAGATGGGGATCCCTGTGTACTCTCACAGTTTGTTCCTGGCAGGCTATTGAGAAGTTCCGTAGATATGGCACTGTAGTTAGCTGTAGCAGAGTCATCGATGGTGTTAACATCTTTCAGTCCAAGAGTTTGCAAAACCCATTTTTCTATAGAAGGGCTGGATTGCTCCTGAGAGCCAATGATGTCGCTAAAAAGATTTCTTTTGGCCTTCTTAGCTGAGGTCTCAGGAGAAGCAAGGCTGCTAACTCTGCATTTTCTCTTTAGAGGAGCTCCATGACCACTTCTGGACAGCAACTTCTGTGATAATAAAATAAAAATAGTCTATTACACAAAGCAATGAAACGTTTGAGACCCTAGTAACTTCCTACAGCAGGCTCCAAAATGCAGTAACAACGCATGACCTATAATTTTACAGATGACATGTGGAGCTACAAGTTCCAGCATAACTTTCAGTCATCAGAGCCATGACCTGTATTGTCTTCATTTGTATAGAAGTTATTTTGTAAGTAGCCTGACATTCCAGCACACTTACAATAATGCATCATGTACGCGGCTGGAGAGCTTCTACCTAGAGCCAAGCACCCCAGGGGGTCCATCAGAGGTGCCATTTGCACGTACACAATTAGAAACGTTTAGTAGCAGATCACAGTAAGTGTCAGGACAGGGCTTTGCACTTGATGGTTGCCTCTGGCCCGACAGCATCCAAATCAGCATATTAGTGAGATCTTCTACCATAGCACGTGGCAATGTCCCCTTCACCTCCTCAGGAGATCCTTATCTAACCCTAAGCGCAGTCCTCATCACTTTATCTAGCAGATCACTTGCAACATTACTGCTAAACAACTATTCCTATTCATTGAGATGGACGAAGGCAGGAAACTCGAGGACTTCATTACACACCTTGGTCTTTTCTTCCAGGCATTTTACAAAGGTGGAGTTCAGGTACTGCTTTAGCTTGCTGTTCTCCTCGTGTAAGCGTGCCAGCTCCTCTTCCCTTTGGACTAGAGTATCCTGAAGCTGTGAGAGATATCAGGTAATCAGACAATGCAGGTTCCTTTCCACAACAAATACTAAAAGTAGATAAACTAAGCAATGACAGCCTAAGAAAGCATGTCTATGTAGCTGCTGATCACCACCCCCCGCTGAGAACCCTTTCAGTTTCAAACGATCACTGAAGCTCGCTGAATACATTGCAGGCAGTGGGTGAGAGTTGTACCCATCATTAACCCCATAAAAGCATGTTCTGGAGGAGAACACCAATGCTTACCTGTTTATTAGTAAACATCTGATTAGACAGCTGATCCCCCCACAGGTAGTCATCTTGGAGGCTGCAGCCAAGATAGGACTGCTCTGAAATGCCAATGCAGATACAAATCTTTTATTACAATTTGCAGGTGCAAAATAGAGTAAAAACTAAAGTGAATCTACCTACATAAGATGCATCATTAGAAAGGGTGGACTTACCGTGGGATTGTGGACCCTGGTTGCTTGATCTGTTGTCCAGGAGACCAGAAGCCCAGAGAGAAACCCAAGTATCCTTGGTAACATCAACACTGGCCGCTGACGTTGAGGAGAAGTATGGGCAATCATAGCCCTGACCCCCTGCAAAGTACTGGTCTTGGCAAGCCAGAATGGTGTTCTGTAGAAGCAACACAGGAGGAGAACTCTATTAGATATGGCAGAATCAGACTTTTGTGCTGCAACAAAGGCTACAGTCTTTAGGGGAGGTAAAGCCAGATTCTCTGCAGCTATTGAGCAGATATTACCCTGCTGGAAATGAAGGCTCAGCTGTGTGAATGGAGATTTAGATCAGCTGATAATACACTTCCACCACCACATGCCAGTGCACCTACAGTATCAGTATAGATCTATAGCACTGTCCCTGGAGCAAGGCACAGACAGTCCCCATGTATAGATAATCTAGAGCACTACAAATAGAGAGCAATTACTGACAAGTGTCCTACAGAAGAACATCCTGAGTCCTAATCTGATCTCACATCAGTAGCACAAGTTAAAAGCTCTCAGAAGATCACAGCCAGCTAAATCTCAGGTAGCTGGTGAAAAACGACTACTACTACTGATCACACAGGAGTCAGCAGCTCCACAACTTCTTCAGGAGATTTTCCAAAGTGCTGAGAAAGCAATTCACAATCCAATAAACAGGACAGCCAGGAGAGGAGCAGTCACTTACCATCTTGTTGCTTCAATGACTATTTGCAGACACGTTTTCATTAAAGCCCCACTGAGCTTTAAATGGGAGTGAGGTAGGGCAGAAAGAGGCAGTCCTCATCTGAGAGAGCTCCAGGAACGCCCCTGGGATTTTCTAAAGCCACCATTGATTTGATGTCAATCTGTCAAATGGATGACATCAGCAAACTCATAATGCACATATCAAAGCAATCCACTCCCACACATGCAGATGAAATGCAGAGCCCACCCATCACTGTGCTGCCTAATGAGCCTTGTTCCTAAATGACCTGTGCAATATGCACATTATGCCTAAATGAGGGGTGGGAGATGTATATTTCTATGTTCATTTGTAAATGTAGTTCACACCTGGATTATCACCTTATAATGCCCATCAAACAGGCAGCACAATCAACATGCAATAAAAGAATATACAGTATATACAAGGCAAAAAAACACTACTGCATTCTAAATACACTGCTGGGACTACTACACCCATTCAGAAAGATATTCTGGGGAAATACTTGATCTGCAAGCTGGATGTATCTGAAATTGTAATGTAATAAACGCAGGAGAAGTGTGTCTCATTATCCCATTATTACTGTATAATTTATGGATCACTAAGCCTGTGCTATGTAGTATCCACAGAAGTGTGATGAAGTAACCTGACCTGCCTCATAGAACAACCTGTGGACAGTGCTGGTAATGAGGGAAGAGACATATGGATATGTTCTTTTATTTCACCCAAGAGGACATTTTATTCTGTTAACCCATTATGGAGGCTCAATGTCTCGTTAATAGAACAATTTGCATCCATTCTCTCCTTACAAACATATTTTCATCATTTCTAGGAAGACTAAATTATCACCCCTGAGAAATGTATCCGTATTGTGTCTCCACAGTACCTCCTTATTAAAGGACACCAATGGGAATTATCTATCTAATCTATCTATCTATCTATCTATCTATCTATCTATCTATCTATCTATCTCTCATTATCTATCTATCTATCTATCTATCTATCTATCTATCTATCTATCTATCTATCTATCTAGGTGGTTATTAATCCTTACATCATCTACCTCCATCTGCAGTAACCCCACTTATAGCTATATAAAAAGAGCCTTATGGTTGGATGCACTGGCTGTGGGATGCCCCTTCATTAGAACTGGAGGTAAGGTCAGGTAAGTTTATGGTTTTGTTGTGTGAATGGGGTGGGGTGGGAAGTGCAGCCCCTGCTTTAATACATACACTCACTAGTAACGTCTCTACCTGGAAATAACAAAACCTCATTATTTGCTGGCACTGTCATTGTAAGCAGTTATATGGTAAATAATTACACCGATCCACCTATTTTTAAATTAAAATTTTCTATTCCAAGAAATTAAGTATTTGTACATGGAATAATTCTAAATTATAACGAAATATAAAAGTACAGCTATCAATGAGACTGAAAGCGCAGGCCAATAGTGCAGTTAACTCACAATAACCGAAAAAACCATCTCTTATCGATCTATCTATCTTTCTATCCATCCATCCCAGGTCTGTCTGTCTGTCTGTCTATCCATCCCAGATCGATCTGTCTATCTATCTACCAACCTATCTATCCCAGGTCTGTCTGTCTGTCTGTCTATCTAATAATCAAGTAGGAAAGGTTAGATGAATTAGATGGTGTAACATTATATATGTGCAATGTAACTGGTGAGGTAAATCCTGCTGGATTCCAGAAAGGCAACACAAGTGACGATTTACAGTCGGTCAGATAAAGGTTTCCATTTACGCTGCAGATGCCTCACTGCCTGGAGATTGTGGACCTTCAGGAGAGAGGAGACTCAGCTCGTCCACTGCAGTATAATATTGGAGATTTCTATTTCTCATTTTGCACATTTCTTATGGCAGAGATCATGACTGATACTTAGATAAGAGTCAGTACTAGGCAGGGTAGAGCCACAGGCTGGCTGCAGGCTACTTAGCAGTGTAATATTATCAGTGGCATCTGTACAGCTCACAACACTGCCCCCTACAGGCGGATCAGATTCCCAAGGAATGTGTGAATTCATTGAATTGTTGTAAAACCAAACAACATCAGCATTTCACCCGGAGCCTATTGACATGAACATTTTACTCTTTTTGATGACTATGGTTAGTACAATGCATTGAATATAAAACTTTACTAATAATAATTAAGATATTGATCACATACTAACAGCCCAGCAATTCATATGGGTTGGGGGTTACTATATTGTGCGTACAGCTGACTTTCCCCCAAAATTCATTCATGTCTGCTTTAACCAGTGCAATACCTAGAGCTGAGCTGTCCTACAGAGGTTCTCCGGGTCAGACCAGACAAGTCCTTTCATATTTTAACCTGATCTAGAAAGAAAAGGCTGACTGGATGTAAAGGACAAGTGCCCCACTTTGCACCTGTGACCTTATTTTTAGCTGCTCATGGAGCAAAGTAGTCCTACAAAATACCTGTGCTAACTGCTCAAATATATCCCAGTAGCTTTGATATGTGGGATTTACAAGTAAAGGTTCCTTCACATTTAGGGTAAGGCCACACGATCAGGTTTCTGATGCAGCTTTGGAAGCCAAAGTCAGGAGTGGATCATAAAAGAAGAGAAAGCATAAAGGACAGATATGACTTCACTTTTTTAAATCTGTTTTTGGCTTCCAAAACTGTATCAGGAAACCTGACCATGTGGTCGTACCCTTAGGGTGCCTGCACACTATGCGCATTAGGCCTCTCACACAAGACCGCTTTTCATGGCCTGATACGGGCCGTGAAAGCCCGGCCTGTGCTCCCCCAGAGGACGGGAGCGCACGGCGTCATTGGTTGCTATGACGCCGTGCGCTTCCTGAGGCAGTCGCCGTACAGTGAAACACTGTATACGAGCGTGTACAGTGTTTCACTGTACAGCGGCGGCCTCAGGAAGCGCACGGCGTCATAGCAACCAATGATGCTGTGCGCTCCCGTCCTCTGGGGGAGCACAGGCCGGGCTTTCACGGCCCGTATCAGGCCGTGAAAAGCGGTCGTGTGTGAGAGGCCTTATGCATGGATTTTTCTGTGCAGAAAACCCTCAGCGTAATACAGGACCAGCAAAGTACACTTTGCTTTTTCCTTAGGTGCGGAAATTGACCTGCTGAGCAGATTTTTAAATTGTAGTTGCATTTTTCAATATAAGGGTGAGATCTGTGGCAAAACTGCATCCAATCCGCACCAAAAACTGCACAAAAATGCTCCAAAACAGCATAAATAGTGCAGAGTTATGTGCCTTTTTTATGCAGTTTTGGTGCAGATTTTATGCACACAAATCTGCATCCTGTGCACACACCCTTAATGTAATTTTCTGCTATAAATCAATCCGCTACAAATTTATTGCATTACAAGGGGGGAAATATATAGCAATTTTGGAGAAAAGCTGAATCAAAAGCCCCATGTGGATTTTGGGGTTCATTTGTCCATAGCTGGAAACTATTGTACGCTACAGGGCTGCACAGTGGCTCAGTGGTTAGCACTGGTGTCCTAGGTTCAAGGATCCAAGGACCAAGGATGGCATCTACCTGGAGTTTGTATCTCTAGCTTGTATTTCTTTGCTAGTAGTTAGTAGGACAGTATGAGTATTTTGAACAGTTCTTCATGGAATTTTTTTCAGCCTCCATTTATCAAAACTGTGTTGGCTAGTGCTGTGTTCCCGTTTTTAAACCTCTATGGAAAAATGAAAGCTGGTCAACAAAAGATTTTTCTTTTTGTTAGTTTTGATATTTTACCTCAACGGGCTTTAGCCAAGTCATTATTTTCCTTTGCATTTAAAAAAAAAACAAAACACTAAAATGCCTAAAAATATTCAAGCTTTGTTAAAGGGGTTTCTCACAATGATTTTAGCATCATTTTTTGTTTGTATCATTTGGAGGGCCAGCTACAATATTACTGCCGTTTTGACAACAGTTGCTGCTAATTTTGACATGCATTTTTGGTGCTTTTTTTTGGGGGGGGGGGACACTACCTCCTGATGTTAGCAGTAAGGCCTCTTTCACACGACAGTATATTTTGAGGGCTCCGAGACGCATTTTTTGCTGATAAAATGTGGACCCATTCATTTCTATGAACACACTGTATGTCCGTTCCGTAGCCCACAAAAAAAAAAATAGAACATGTCCTATTCTTTTCCGTTTTGCGGACAAGGATAGGCATTGTTACAATGGATCCGCAAAAAAAAAAGGATGCCATACGGCCGTCAACCATTTTTTTTTACGGATCCACAATTTGCGGACCGCAAAACACAACGGTTGTGTGAAAGAAGCCTAAGTCAAAGGGAATTTTGAAACCCAGTACACATTCTTTCTTTGGGTGGAAAAAATGCAAGTGTTTTTTTCCCCTCTTTTTTCTGCAAACAAGGCAACAGCCAGATATTAGCTGAAAGCCAATAAAATTTTATGAAATGTATTACAAACCATGCTTGTTTTTCTGCTAGTAGTATTTTATTTTTGTAACATTTGTTGCATTTTTGGGGTCCATACCATTTTTTTTTTCAAAATACAGCACAGTATTTGTAAAGCGTTTTTTTTTTTCAGGCATTGTCTCACTGACTTTTCTATAGAAAAAAAAACAAACACAAAATATGTGACAAAAAAAGGCACAAAAATGCTAGTAAAAACATGAGTTTCATAGCACTAGGGCTGAAATTACACAGTTTTTGTTGATGTTTTTGATTAAGTCTTTTTAGACTAAACATAGCAGTGGATACAAAGGAGAGGAGATATATTAGTCTTTCCTTTATTCTTGTCCTTCATTTTGGATTTGCTTCTGATTTTGGTGAAAAAACTGCATCAAAAAGTGCCACAAACTGCATGTGTGATTCCTGCCTGTACATGATTTAGGGCTCATGCACATGGTCATTGTGTGGCCATTCCGTGCATTTTGCGGTCCCCAATGCACAGGCAACATCCGTGCGGCGGGCGGGATGGATCAAGACCCATTCAACTTGAATGGGTCCGTGATCCATCCGCACCGCAAAAAAGTAGAACAGTGGCTCAAACAGTGCAAGTGTGGATTCTGTGGCAAAAAACACAAGGCAGCCTCAAGTGAACAGCCTCCCATCGTTCACTTGGCTGCAGTTTATTACAGAGATCACTGTAAGAAAAGACTTCTTTCTTAGAATAGGAGATGACCATAAACCATGGCCTTCCAAGATGCCACCCAGAGTATTTTTGTGTGGAATCTGTGCCAAATTAAAAAAAACTCTGTGTGAACAGCACCTACCGCGATATTCAACACATTCAGTCCAACAAATATAACCTCTGCTTCCATATAATTCAGATATTCCATAGAGCTGTAATACGACCAGGACCATGAGACCTCTTCCAATTCTATATTTATTAGATTTTTTATATTTTAGCGTACAGTCACACATTCAGGTTTTGTAATGCAGTTTCGAAAGCCAAAATCAGGGGTGGATTATAAAAAGAGAAGACTATAAGGCCACATGCACAAAAACGCATCCTTTTTGTGGTCTGCAAATCGAGGATTTGCAAAACACTTATATCGGTCTACTCTAGTGCATGCCACATATTTTTTTTCAAGTCCAGTAGAAATGTCCTATCCTTATCTGCTAAACAGCAGCACACAGTAAAACATATTTGTCAAATTTGCTTTTTTAGATGAAAAATTAAACAGGCATATTTGCTTAGTCTGTCTTTCTGTTGACTACGATTTATTAACTCACTGCACTTCATATATTAGAGTAATGGCACTAGTCTGACCTCTAGTGGTTCTTATTCAGTACAACAAGTTCCTATTCACTATGATTGGTCTAATTAGTATGCGCATGAAAATGTACACATTTCCATGAAACAGCTGCTTTTTAGGCAAAATATGGCACAACTCACCACTCAAAACAGACATTGAAGAATGCACCAGTCCTGGAGTGGGGTAGAAATTAGACTATTTTTGCAATTAAATCAGGTGCAAAATAAGGCAAACCTACATAAATATGTTGAAAAATAGGCACCAAAGTTAGAAAACGTCTGAATTAGTCTAAAAACATCAAAGCAGGCAAACAAGGAGCAAATACCTCTAAAACAGGCACATTTTCAGTAGTAAATACAGCTAAAAAAATAAGACAGCCTTACAGCATTTTATGCCAAAAACAGGCACAGACACTATAGTAAATGTGCCCCTATGTTGCCACATCCCATCCACAAAAAATGCAGATCGGACGCGGACCGAAAATACAGTCGTGTGCACAAGGCCTAAAGGAAAGATTTGACTTCTCTTTTTTTTAATTATTTCCTGGATTTTGCTTCAAAGCTGCTTTAAAAAAAGCTGAATATGTGTTTGTACCCTTAGTGAATAGGAATGTATGAATTCCCTATTACATACCGTTTTATTAAATGGTGTAGTTATTTCCCTTTATGATTTTATATTAAAGCACATTAGAGATAATGGAAAAAAGGGAAGCCACTCCATAATAGTAATAGGCCAAAGCCTGTTCAAGGTTTCTAGATCTTTTACTGGTATATTCCATTGCAGGCCTGCAGGTGGCAGCACTCAATTAAAATATACTGATTCTTGTATTCTGTAATGGATAAAATGCACAAAATAAACATCATAGGCATCACCATGTCCAAAAACATCTATATTAAAGGGGTTCTCCAGGAATTAAGAAAATGTAAATACTTAAATAATATTTTATAATATATATATATATTCACAAATACCTTTCTTTAGTTATAATGGCTAATTTTGTCTGGGGAGCAATCATCAGAAGAAACAAAATGGCCTCCGTCCCATTAGTACATACAAAACCTGTCCTAATCACATAGCAGGACAAGTTACTCCACAACACTGAGGTAAAGAGCTGCCTCATCCTCCTCTCTGCTCTTTTTGTCAGCAATCATGATCCTGAATACAGGTGAATTTCTGTGAGAATGGAGATGATGAGGAGACATGAGAGGAGGGGTAGGTGCGGCTAATGAGCAGCAGCAGTTGTATGCAGTCTCTATTACCACACTCTGTCCTGTCCATCCTCTCTGTACATGAACTAAATTCCCCAGAGATTCAGCTAAAGTTCTTATTATCTATATTCAGGATGATAATCCCTGACAAGCAGAGCAGAGAGGAGGATGAGGCGGCTCTTTACCTCAGTGCTGTGAAGTAACTTCACAACAGATTGTGAGATTAGGACAGGTTTTGTGTGAACTAATGGGACAGCGGCCATTTTGTTTCTCCTGATGATTACTCCCCAGACAAAACGAGCCATTATAAATAATGAAAGGTATTTGAGAATATATTTATTATAAAGTAATATTTAAGTATTTTCATTTTCTTAATTCCCGGAGAACCCTTTAAGAATAAAAATATATATCCCAAACCATGAATGGTGTAACAGAAAAAAAATCAAAATGGCTGATTCTCTGTTTTTTCGTTGCTTCACCTCCCCAGAAAAAAAATTGAATAAAAAGTGATCAAAAAGGCATGTACTCTTCATGTATCGCTAAAAACTACAGGTCACCCTGCAAAAAATTAGGCATTTATACAGCTCTATAAATATAAAAAGGTTATGAGAGACAAAATATGGCAATAAAAAGAAAAATTCCAATATTTTTTATTTTAGTATTAAAACACATGAAAAACTACATAAATGTGATCAGTGTCGGACTGGGGTGCCTAGGGCCCACCAGTAAAATGTATTTTGGGGGCCCACCATACAGATATATACAAATATCACCTGCTCACACAGCAGCAAGATGCTATCAGATGATTGAATATGGGGCTCCCTGTAGCAACTTTGAGAAGGTAGGTCCTGGGGAGAAGAGGACACTGGTAGCTTTCCTCTATACCTAGCTCTGATCGCATCTATAATAATAGACTGGGGAATTTCTTTAATAATCTATGGAGTGTTTTATATGAACATAGGCTGGCTGAGGTGCTTACATTGAATATATGTATGTAGTGCAGTACCTCTAGTGTGTTATGTGCCACTTGTGCAGGGGGCGGGAGACTAGGGGCCCACCTTGCTCAGGGGCCCACCAGGGGATTCACCTGTACCCCTGTGGGCCAGTCCGAGCCTGAATGTGATATCACTGTAATTGTACTGACCCGGAGAATGAAGGGAACAGGTCCGTTTTCCCACATAGGAAATGGTGTAAAAACAGGACCCATAAAACCGTGGCGGATTTTTTTCCAGCTTTCCGCTTTTTTGTATGTCCTGCAAAAAAACAAGCCCTCATACAGCTATGTGAATGGAAAAAAAAAAGTGTTGGTTCGGGACAGACAAGGAGAAAAAAAAAAAATAAAGTGCAAAAAAGGAAAATCGCCTTGTCAGGCAGTGGTTAAACTCACAATATATTGTTGCCATCTACCACCCACTTACAGTATAGCACTTTCATTTCTCCCTGCATTCCCGGAGCCATAACGTTTTATTTTTTTGTGTACATATCCATATGAGGGCTATTTTTTTTGTGGGATAAGTTGTGTTTTCTGATGGCACCATTTAACACTGTATATACTGTAGTGGGAAGCTGGAAAAATTCCAAATGGCGTGGAATTGGAAAAAAAAACGCAATTCCTCCACAGTTTTATGAGTTTTGTTTTTACAGCGTTCCCTATGCAGTAAAACTGACCTGTTACCTTCATTGTGTGGGTCAGTATGATCATAGTAATACCACATTTACATAGTTATTCTTGTGTTTAAATTCTGAAAAAATAAAAACTTTGGAAAAATTATTTTTTTGTTTTCATCGTCATATTCTGACCCCCATAACTGTTTTATAGTTACGTCTATGGAGCTGTCTGAGGCCTCATTTTTTGCAAGCCGATCTGTAGTTTTTATTGATATCATTTTGGGGGTGTGTATGACTTTTTGATCACTTTTGTATTCATTTTTGAGGGATAAAAAGCTGCAAATCGGCCATTTAGATTTTTTTTCTGTCACGTCATTCACAGTTTGGGATAAATATTTTTATACTTTAATATTACGGGCTTTTGTGGCCTTGCCTATGATGTTTGTTTGCCCTTTGTATTAAGTGATAGAATTTTATCTATTACAGAATACAAGAAAAAGTATATTTTAATGGAGTGCTGCCACCTGCAGGCCTGCGTTGGAATATACCATTCAAGTGAACAGAGTTTAGCCCCGCCCAGGCCAGTGAAACTAGTTGTGATGTCACTGGGTCTGCGGTAAACACAGAGAAGGCCACGGCGCTCCTGCAGCGCCGCTGCCTTCTCAAACATATGATCGGCGGGGGTCCCAGGTGTCGGACTCCCGCCGATCAGATGCTGATGATCTATCCAGAGGATAGATCAGCAGTTTTAAAGAACTACATAACCCCTTTAACTCTATATATTGGGCAGGGGGATGGCGAACAAAAAAGTATTAAAAAGCTGGAGAGCTGCTTTAAATTCTCCAGTGCTGATCTCAGTAGTAATTGGTACAGGAAAGGAGATATATTTAGGTGACTGCTTACATATACACTTTAAGTAAATAACAGTAAGGTTATGACCACACATTCAGTGTTCTTTATGCAGTTTTTGGAGCCAAAACCAGGAGTGGTTTCAAAAAGCGGAGAAGCAGTGTTTGTCCTTAAAGGGAACCTGTCATCTCCGAAACACCCCCTGAACTAGAGTAAGCAGTGTATAGTGTAAGTGATGCTGAATCCAAATATGTAAGTTTTATCTTCATACTCACTTCCATTCTCTGATGTTGTGCTCCCACAAACCTGCAGTAAAATGCACTCACTGGACTCCAGTGCTCACTCACATAATGGAGAGGACTCAAAGAAGAGTCCTTTCAATGTATTTTACTGCTGGTTTGTGGGAGAACAGCGTCGGAATGGAAGTGAGTATGAAGATAAAACTTACATATTTGGATTCAGCATCAATTACACTGTACACGGCTTACTCTAGTTCAGGAGGTGTTTCGGAGATGACAGGTTCCCTTTAAGAAGTTGGCTACGCAGCAACATATGTGTGAGTTGTCTGCCAATTGCTGTCGCATGTGACTTACATTAAAGTCTATGGAGTAAAAGTCATGTGTGACCTGCCACATGCGACACAAAATCCAACATATCTGGATTTTGTGTCGCATGTGGCAGGTCACACATGACTTTTACTCCATAGACTTTAATGTAAGTCACATGCGACAGTTGGATTTTTTTGTGAATGTTGCGTCACAGTATGTCATGTGTCACAAAAAAACTATAACAAAAGAAAGAAAGACAATAGAGTGTCATACATACATTTTCAGGTCAAATGTATTTATACCCAAATCGAGTCTTCCAACCAATACATTAGAATCTGACCCAAAAAGAATTTCAAAAAATCTCTTTCAGATACCCAGTGTAAAGTGCATAACTGCGACTGCATTGATACACCGTGCCAAACTGAAACCATAGAAGTACAACATGTTTGCATTCATGTGATTTAAAGAGGCTGCCCATTTTGGAAATCCCTTTTGTGTTAAAAGGCTCCCTAGATGATGATGGGGTGCCCTCAGGGGCGGACTGGGAACTTAAAGTGGCCCTGGAAAAAATACCAAAAGTGGCCCCCGTTTTGTATTCAGGTCCAAATTCATGGAAGGCTGGGCCAGCAATACCATATTGTGGCACATTATAGGAGTCTTTTTTTTTATTATGGGAAAGGGATGCTTTTTTTTCACTTCATACTTTTATTTATTGTATTATTAAAAAAAACAAACACTTTTTTATTTATTTATTTTTCACTTTCTATTTTTGTCCCACTTTGGGACTTCAACTTTTGGGGGCCTGATCCCCTCTGCAATGCATGTGTATTGTAATTCATTGACTGTCACTGTATTACCAGTGTAACACACTGACAGACCGCCTGCCCATGAGATCCAGGGGGTTTGTTCTTACAGGCTTCCGTAGGAGGCAAGCTCTGATGCCTGCTTTAGACATCGGGCTGCTGTTCTTGCCACTGGGTACCCATCACCGCAGAGCGGGGACCTGATGGGGATGCGGAGTGGGCCCATACCCTTTGCAAACCCCTTGTATGCTACTCTCAGCGCTGACTGCAGCATAGACGGGGTTGATATGCTGGCACTGGTGTATGCACTGATGCCAGCGTATACAGAAGGGGCTCGGCTGTCAGGAACAGTTAGACCCCTGCTGCTGATCTAGCAGGTGCAGCTCCTGCCCGATAAGAGCACCATACATGTACGGCTCTGGGACTCAAGTCACGTTCTGCAGCGCCGTACATGTACTGGGATCCTACAGGTTAAATTATTTATTTACACTGAGCTCCCCCTAGTGGTGGTTTGCAGGAAAATGGCATGAATCTGTGTCGAGAGCAGAAGAAAGAGTTCAGCGCTGGGATCTCCTCCCCCGGAACTCATGCCAATCATTTGGTCTGCCACTATGGTAGGTACATCACTACTCACACTGCATAAAAGGTTAGGTGAGAACAGTACCTCACTGGTGTCTTATTGGATATAAAACTGAAGTCATCAAGTTCTACTGCCTGACAACCTGACAATTAAATGCAATTTATCTGTGGGCAGCATAAACTGTTGACAGATACCCTAAGTATTATAACTTATAGGTCACTTACTTATATTACCCCTTTCATTTTTTAAAAGAGTTGAAGTCCACTCAATACAATACACAATCTCCACTGTCTTCATATTCATAAGCTCCTGGCTCTTCCCACACTTCTTCTATCATAGCCCACATTAATATTTTCAGGTATTTATGCTACAGTAGCTTTTCTGTTGGATTGGACCACACAGGCTAGCCTTCGCACCCTAAGTGCATCAGTGAGTCTTTGGCGTCCATGACCTTGTTGCTGGTTCACTGGTTGTCCCTCTGTGGACTACCATTGGTAGGTACTAACCACTACATAATGTGCACAAACACCAAGACGTGACATTTTGGAGATGCTCTGATCTGGCCTTTACAAGTTGGCCCAAGTCAAAGCCATTCACATATTTACATTACCTAATTTTTCTACTTCCAACACATCAACTTCAAAACCTGACTGTTCTCTTGCTGCCTAATATATCTCACCCCTTGATGGGTGCTATTATAATGAGATAATCAAAGTAATTGGTTTTAGACTTGGTCACCATGGGGAGGCTGCAACACAGCCGATCCCTGCTTGCCAATGGCTTCACAAATTTGCTGGTTAACAAAGTACTACCTTCAACTTTGTGTCCATCCATTGGCCTCAGTAGAGACATTGAGCCAACAAGGAACAATGGAAAATTTCAGTTCTGAATCTTGCAGAATTGCGAATGCAGCTCTAGGTTGTAATATAGGCTGTTACTCAGGATCAGTAGAAGATAAATATTGTAATATACACTCTACAGTAAATCCATAGGGTTATGCAAATTGAGGAAGTAGCAAATGTTTCTAATATGTTTCTATCTTCAATCTGTGGCATGTGGGAGGGGCATAAAAGCCAGATTGAAAGCAAAGTTTTTATAGCCACATGAATCCTCAAAAATTGGATGAATTCATGGGGGGTGATTGTACGATGCCTCCTGGTTGTCGATGTGCCAGTTATCGCCGCTTGTCGCAAACTGAAAGGGACATTTCTTGAACTGAGAGACCTTGGTTTATCACTCTGGTAGACTGTTAGAAGCCTAGGTCAAGATGTCAGCATTATTCAATGTTCCTTGTTCTGGTGGGCGGGAGAACAACAATGAACCTCTGCATGGACTCACCGTCTGATAAGAATAGAGCATATTTTGATTTATTATGTACTGCAAATTAAATTAGATATCACATCCCAAGCCAAGGGTAGCAGTAGTGCACAAAATTAGGCTATAAGCCAGACTTCTAGCTCAAGCCAGACGTCCAAGTTTTCCATTGACCGTACAACACTGCTCTTGAAGATTTTGTCTCTGATGCAATGAAAGCTGGAGACTGGCCTTTAAACCACGTTGGCAACCCCATGAAGAGGCCTTCACAAAGGAACCTCACACCGATCCCGCTGTGGGGTGGCATAATGTATGATAGCCGGACCTCTGTAGTCTTCATTTCAGGTACACTAAAAGCTTGGTGTTATATTGGTATGGGCATGGAACCAGTAGTACGGCCATTTCTCAAAAGTGTCCCAGAAGTTGTTCTTCATCAGAGCAATGCCTTGCTGCGTGATGATTGTATTACTGTGAGCAATCTGCATGGCCTAAAAGTGCTACCATGGCCTGAAGTGTTTCTGGACTTGTCTCCCATCTAACACATCTAGGATGTCTTTGGTCGGCACTTGCAAAGAGAGCTGCCAGCAGTGGATATTGATGATTTACCTACCCAAGTGCATTCAGCGTGGCAGAACATTTCTCAGAAAAACCATCAATAACCTCATATAAGTGCATGTGTTTCTGAGCATGGCACTGATACTCGATATGAATGAATCGAGATGTTCTGAATATTTTCTTTTCATGTTTATCACTTGCATTTCATTAACATGTCTATTGAGCCTGTGATTTCCATAATTTTTCCTTCTTGGTGTTGCAATTTTAAAGTTTGTATGTTCACAGTGGACATTCACATTATAATGCAAGCATTCATTTATTTTAGTTTTGCACTTATTCTGTAGCACTTTACCATCACTTGCCAGTGGGACAATCTAAATTCCCTGTCTGTACGTCTTTGGCTTTTATTAGGAAACTGGAGTACCCGGAGCAAACACAGGGAGTACATACAAACGCCATGCCGTTGTCCATTATCACACTTGAACTTAGGACCCCAACGCAGAAAAGCACCAGTGCTACCGTGCAGCACTGAGCCACCGTGCAGCATAGAGAACACAGCCAATGTGTCCACACAGCTATTGCATGTTGTGGTGAATATAGGTAGTGCCTCATATAGGTTGGGTATCCTTTCTATTAAAGAGGGATCTACATAGAATCTTTTCCTGGTGATTGGGTATGTCTAATTCTTCCATGGGGGTTGCCCAGGCTGTATTCATTGAAGCTGGATGGATTATTCATTTATCTTTTATTGTTATTTTTAGAAATACCCACATTTCCCTGGCAGACAATATGTTTTGTTGGATTTGGCAAACCCCTTTCTCATTTAGTTTCAAGGTGTGGATAGAGTAATCTGCAATCACTTGTGACCTGACTGTGGCAGAGATGTCTAGAGTTACAGTACAGCACTCCCACTGAACATAAACCGATCCTTCCCCATCGACGGCACATTCCAGCACTTAACTCATTATATGCACATCAAATGGTTCTGCTTTCCAGTTACTGATAGTACATCATCGCTACTAATTTCATGTGAAATAATACAAGGTTTGAATAAGGAGTCAGTATGTTCAATAATCAAAACTGGTGTAAAGGAAAACTGGGCTAGTTGACAATAGCAACCAATAAGATTCCACCTCTCATTTTTCAAAGCTCCTTGGGAAAAATGAAAGGTGGAATCTGATTGTTTGAAATTGGCAACTAAGATAGTTCTACTTTACTCCAGTTTTGATAAATCTCCCCTTTGTCAGCAAAAATATTTTATAAAATATTAATAAGACATGTTATAAAGCATATATAGGTGTAGTTCTGGCCACTGGAACACCCACATCTCTTGGTATGCCTGCAGTAGTGTCGGACTGGGGTGCTTAGGGCCTGCCAGTAACATTCATTCTAGGGCCCCACTGTATAGCAACATGCAAATACTATCCACTCACACTATAGAAGCAGTAAGATGCTACAATATGATTGATTATAGGGGCCCCTGCAGTGACTTGGAGAGGGAAGGTCCCTGGGGAAAGAGGATACAGGCTAGCCTGACTATGTACCTAGACAGTGGCGTAACTACAACTAACTGGGCCCCACAGCAAATTTTTGAATGGGGCCCCCCCAGAAACGTCCTCGCAACCCCGAACTCACATGCAACCCTCACTCTTGTGGCTAGTCAAGATTTAGCTCTCCCAGACAAGGCCTGACAGCCGCTCCATCCGCTTTCTATAGTGTCACTGTATATAATGTCATTGTATAATACTGTTGAGGGGGGCCTGACAATAAAATATTTTAGTCTCCCTCCTGAGGGGGCCCCTTGTGGGTCTGGGCCCCAAAGCAGCTGCTTCCCCTGATTCCCCTATTGCTACGCCCCTGTACCTAGAAGTTCCTCAGCCTCCTGATGCATAAACTGGGTACTGTGTTAAATAATCTACCCAGTTTTCATATGATCACATAGACTGGTTGAGATGATGTACTGCTTTCTATATCCAGTGAAGGCAGTCTTCTGTGCCATGTGCCACTTGGGCAAGGGGTGGGGGATTAGGGGCCCCCAGGGGATTCACCTGTTCCCCTATGGGGCTGTCCAAGGCTAACATGTGGCTCGTGCCTGGTCACCTTTGTATAAAAACTGTGTACATGCAAATTAGTGACTATGACCAAAACGGGCATACGTATTCTTGAGAATGATGGCAGTCTGGCAAATGGATCGAACACTTTTATAGGAAAGGAGTTTTTACAGTGACCATTTAAGGTTTCTATTCTTGAGCATGATAAAAACAGAATACTCAGGAGAGAAAGTAGAAACATTTAAAAAAAATTTTTTTTTACACCATTATTATATTTTATACACTTTTTGCCTTGTCATTTGTTATCTACATTGTGCTGTAAGCTGCTGACTCTACTGGACCCAAGGATCATGTCTTCTATGTGACATCTGTCATGTTTCACAGGTGCTAGACCCTGGAGAGCTCAGACTGTGGCTGTTGTCTCTGGTAAAAGATCATTCACGTATTCAGTTATATCTGACCTGTTCTGTTTAGCTTAGGCTGGACCAAAATGGTAAAAAAAAATGAGTGCTCCACTTTGCATCTTGTATTTGTCCAGCTCAGGGGGATGTCTTGTAGCACAACTGATGCCACTAGACACAAAACTGACCTCATGGAAAATGTTAGGATTAATTATGCCATTAGTAGACCTCCCAAGTGTTCCTATCTTGGAGGGACAATCCCTATTTTTGACCCCTAAATGTCCCTCTTTTAGATGGGAGAGATAGATTTCATTATTACATTTATAATATTGACCCAGAAAGTGTTTGGTTTCTATCAGTATATTATAGCCTGCCTTGTATACAACATGTTCCAAATTATTATGCAAATTATATTTATCTCTGATTTTCCTAAATGGTCGGTGCAAATGACAGTCAGTATAATAAAAGTCATCATTAGAGTATACATCGAATTTTATTGAACAAACCTCCAAATGATAACAGTATATTCTTCAAAAATTAAAAAAACTCAAAATGAACTGTTCCAAATTATTATGCACAGTAGAGTTTCTAAACATTTTATATGTTTTTAAGAACTGAAAATGCTCATTTGTAGAATTTGCAGCATTAGGAGGTCACATTCACTGAAATAAAAAGCTATTTAAATCCAAAACATCCTAACAGGCCAAGTTACATGGTAACATAGGAACCCTTCTTTGATATCACCTTCACAATTCTTGCATCCATTGAACTTGTGAGTTTTTGGAGAGTTTCTGCTTGAATTTCTTTGCATGATGTCAGAATAGCCTCCCAGAGCTGCTGTTTTGATGTGAACTGCCTCCCACCCTCAGATCTTTTGCTTGATGATACTCCAAAGGTTCTCTATACGGTTGAGGTCAACGGAAGATGGTGGCCACACCATGAGTTAATCTCATTTTATGCCCATAGCAGCCAATGACACAGAGGTCTTCTTTGCAGCATGAGATGGTGCATTGTCATTCATGAAGATGAATTTGCCCCTGAAGGCACGTTTCTGCTTTTTGTACCATGGAAGAAAGTTGTCTGTCAGAAACTCTATATACTTTGCAGAGGTCCTTTTCACACCTTCAGGAACCCTAAAGGGGCCTACCAGCTCTCTCCCCATGATTCCTGCCCAAAACATGACTCCTCCACCTCCTTGCTGACATCGCAGCCTTGTTGGGACATGGTGACCATCCACCAACCATCCACTACTCCATCCATCTGGACCATCCAGGGTTGCACGACACTCATCAGTAAACAAGACTGTTTGAAAATTAGTCTTCATGTATGTCTGGGCCCACTGCAACCGTTTCTGCTTGTGAGCACTGGTTAGGGGTGGCTGAATAGTAGGTTTATGCACCACAGCAAGCCTTTGAAGGATCCTACACTTTGAGGTTCGAGGGACTCCAGAGGCACCAGCAGCTTCAAATATCTGTTTGCTGGTTTGTAATGGCTATTTAGCAGCTGCTCTCTTAATCCGATGAACTTGCCTGGCAGAAACCTTCCTCATTCTGCCTTTATCAGCACGAACACGTCTGTGCTCTGAATCTCTTCACACAAATCTCTTCACAGTACGATGATCACGCTTAAGTCTTCGTGAAATATCTAATGTTTTCATCCCTTGTCCAAGGCATTGCACTATTTGATGCTTTTTGGCAGCAGAGAGATCCTTTTTCTTTCCCATTTTACTTGAAAACAGTGGCCTGCTTAATAGTGTGAAACATCCAGTTTTCCTTTAATTGGGCTCACCTGGCAAACTAATTATCACAGGTATCTGAGATTGATTTCATTGATCCAAAGAGCCCTGAGACACAATACCATCAATGAGTTTCATTGAAAAACAAAAAATGTAATCTTTATGACACTTAAATCCAATTTGCATAATAATTTGGAACATGGTGTATAATTTAATTATTTGATGCAATTTGGATTTTAATAATTTCCATATTCAGATAATTTTTTCACTATTGTATAAAAGAACACTACTGATGTGAATAACTTTGCAGGAAAATGGATCTTTCAAACAATGAATATATGTTCCTCTTTGACCATTCAAAAAGTTGAGTGGTATGCATCAGTTTCCCTTCTGCAGTAGTTGTTTTTGTATTACATTGCCAGATGGATTTTTCAAGTTTCAATTTGAAAACCGTTATTTACTTTACTATTTTCATTTAGCAAATGCCCAATAATCCTAAAAAATACCCAAGTATAATTTTTACGAGTAGCAAAAACAAAGACCATATCTGTCAAGAATTACCCCCCCATTACATGTAGCACTAAAGGAAATTTGTCTTTAGAAAATGACCTATTGTTTCAATTATGTTTTTATGTTTAACATATTTTTAAAGAATTTTTAATGATGTTATTTTAAATTTTTCATGTTAATATCTATATTTAAAGGGAACCTGTCATCTCCGAAACACCCCCTGAACTAGAGTAAGTGTTGTATAGTGTAAGTGATGCTTAATCCGAATATGTAAGTTTTATCTTCATACTCACTTCCATTCCGACACTGTGCTCCCACAAACCAGCAGTAAAATGCATTGAGAGGACTCTTCTTTGAGTCCTCTCCATTATGTGAGTGAGCACCGGAGTCCTCTCATTGCATTTTACTGCAGGTTTGTGGGAGCACAGAGTCAGAATGGAAGTGAGTACGAAGATAAAACTTACATATTCGGATTCAGCATCACTTACACTATACAACGCTTACTCTAGTTCAGGGGGTGTTTCGGAGATAACAGGTTCCCTTGAAACAAAAAAACATAAAATCCTGCAGTTTTCGCACTGGCCACTGTCTAATAATTGGCGCCACTTATTGTTTTGTACTGATCACTTTACTGCAGTTACCTGCTTATTATTATAATCCTTCCTGTGATGATATCACCTCTGTGTATAGATAACACAGGATCCTTCATTCACAATAGGTGATATCAAAGTGTATCTATTCTTTCCTTGTACAATGACCTCTGCACGGGTCACAGAGCATGCCTAGAAAACTCTCCCATAGAAGTCAATGAGGTCCCCTCCTGACCATTGTGTGTATGGCCCATGGGGCTGCTGTAAAGCAATATTTCAATGCTTTGTAAATGCTGTTAAGAACATCTCCCCCATAATCATGTTCAGAAAACAGCACTGAGAACACATTAAATTGACATGCTGTGGATTGGAAATACACACCACATGCCAATTTCTACCAGGTAGCATAAACATGATGACCAATTCTCTTGAAACTATAAGTCTGTCATGTTCAAGGGGTTTTCTCACTTCATCAAATGGCATTTATTATGTAGAGAAAGTTAATACAAGGCACTTACTCATGTATTGTGATTGTCAATTTGCTTCCTTGCTGGCATGATTGATTTTTCCATCACATTATACACTACTTTTTCCAATGGTTATGACCACCCTGTAATCCATTAGTGGTGCCCGTGCTTGCATATTATAGGAAAAAGCCTCTCTGGTGGCCAGGACTCTAGGGAGTATGCATAGGCTGACACTTTTTCCTATAGTTTGCAAGCACGTCCTCTGGTACTGGATATGAACAGTATATAATGTGATGGAAAAATGAATCAAGCCAGCAAAGGAAGCAATATGAACAATCACAATATATTAGTAAGCTGCTTGTATTAACTTTCTCTACATGATAAATGCCATTTGCTGAAGTGAGACAACCCCTTTTATCATGATTTGTTTTTGGAAAATGTTTATTTGGGAGAGCCATGATGCTTTAAACAATTTAACTGTAGTGCTATTAATTTCCGCCCCAGATTGACACATAGGGGGAGAATTAATCATTTATTGTGTGCCAGAAAAGTGGCACTAAAAAGTCAGAAATTGTGTTTGCAATTTAAAAAAAAAATAAAAATACACATCATAGATATCCCAGCATACAAAAATGCCCATGCTATTAAAATATCAAAAATGTAATCCCATACGTAAAATGGCAAAACGGAAAAAAGATTGCTGATTCAGTGTTATTCGGTCATTTCTCCCACATGAATTAAGTAAAAAGTGATCAAAAATTCGTTCACACAAAAAAATGGCATCACTGAAAAGTACAGATTGCCCCGCAAAAATGAATAAATATGATATTAATATATAGTACAGACCAAAAGTTTGGACACACCTTTCAATTCAAAGAGTTTTCTGTATTTTCATGACTATGAAAATTGTAGATTCACACTGAAGGCATCAAAACTGAAATGGTTTTCACTTCACAGGTGTGCCCTGTCAGGTTTAATAAGTGGGATTTCTTGCCTTATAAATGGGGTTGGAACCATGAGTTGTGTTGGGCAGAAGTCAGGTGGATACACAGCTGATAGTCCTAGTGAATAGACTGTTAGAATTTGTATTATGGCAAGAAAAAAGCAGCTAAGTAAAGAAAAACGAGTGGCCATCATTACTTTAAGAAATGAAGGTCAGTCAGTGCAAAAAATTTGGAAATCTTTGAAAGTGTCCCCAAGTGCAGTCACAAAAACCATCAAGCGCTACAAAGAAACTGGCTCACAGGGCTATTTGACCAAGAAGGAGAGTGATGGGGTGCTATGCCAGATGACCTGGCCTCCATAGTCACCAGACCTGAACCCAATCGAGTTGGTTTGGGGTGAGCTGGACCGCAGAGTGAAGGCAAAAGGGCCAACTAGTGCTAAGCATCTCTGGGAACTCCTTCAAGACTGTTGGAATGCCATTTCAGGTGACTACCTCTTGAAGCTCATCAAGAGAATGAGTGTGCAAAGCAGTAATCAAAGCAAAAGGTGGCTACTTTGAAGAACCTAGAATATAAGACATATTTGCAGTTGTTTCACACTTTTTTGTTAAGTATATAATTCCACATGTGTTAATTCATAGTTTTGATGCCTTCAGTGTGAATCTACAATTTTCATAGTCATGAAAATACAGAAAACTCTTTGAATGAGAAGGTGTGTCCAAACTTTTGGTCTGTACTGTATTTCCTATCAAATTTTGTTGTTAAAGGGTTTCTGTCACCAGAAATGACCCTATTAAACCAAGTGTCATTTGCAATGAGCAAATGACACTTGATGCCAGTACTGTTACTATTAGACTTCTCAGTAACGGCGTTTTGGTAAAAATAGCGATTTTCTAATATGCTAATGACCTCCCCTAGGTGCAGTAGGCGTGAACCTGCACCTAGGAGAGGCCATAATAACGCCTCTTACCACGCCCCCGGTCGCGCTGATTGACAGGGCCGGGCAGCCAGCTCTTTCGGCTCCCGGCCCTGTACGAGCCCGAAATCCCGCGCCTGCGCCGTGTAGGCTAAATTAGGCGCAGGCGCAGATAGTTCACCCGGCCACCCGGCTTCTGCTTCTCTCACTGCGCCTGCGCCGTGCGGAGTAAAAGCGGCGCAGGCGCAGTGAGTTCCGCCGGCTCCCGGCTCTCTCACTGAGAGAGCCGGGAGCCGGCGGAACTCACTGCGCCTGCGCCGCTTTTACTCCGCACGGCGCAGGCGCAGTGAGAGAAGCAGAAGCCGGGCGGCCGGGTGAACTATCTGCGCCTGCGCCGAATTTAGCCTACACGGCGCAGGCGCGGGATTTCGGGCTCGTACAGGGCCGGGAGCCGAAAGAGCTGGCTGCCCGGCCCTGTCAATCAGCGCGACCGGGGGCGTGGTAAGAGGCGTTATTATGGCCTCTCCTAGGTGCAGGTTCACGCCTACTGCACCTAGGGGAGGTCATTAGCATATTAGAAAATCGCTATTTTTACCAAAACGCCGTTACTGAGAAGTCTAATAGTAACAGTACTGGCATCAAGTGTCATTTGCTCATTGCAAATGACACTTGGTTTAATAGGGTCATTTCTGGTGACAGAAACCCTTTAAAGAAAAATAGATCCGTATGTAGTTGTCAGATAAAAGTAATGTCTACTGAGAATCTTGCATTATAATAAATGGCCTGCAGATGGAGCTAGTGTTAGTATCTGAACTGGTTTGTGATGTGTGTTTGCAGCCTACTTGAACACATTCACTACAGTATAATGGTATATTTATGCAGGGAATACACAGATAGAAATGTATATATCTTGATTTTTTAAGTGGAATTCATAAATGATAAAAGCTCCTTTCCTAATATGTAATGCAAGGTCAGGGCAAGTTTATCGCTCAGTTCAGTGTTATGACTACCAGACAGTCCTTCAGCTAACAGTTACCAGTAGTAATTCCCTCGTAACATGAATGTTTGGCTCTGATTAACCAGTTCAAGACCAAACTATTTACCCCCTTGCTGACCAGTTGCATTTTATTTATTTTTTAACACATGAAGTTTTAAAAGTCATAACGTTTTGCTTATTCCATTACATAAATAATTTCTGTGGGGTTTTTTTGTTGTTTGATACATGGGACTATAGTAGAAAAATAGTCTTTTTTTCTGCATTTTTTAAAGGGGGACTGTGTCACCTATAATTTTCTTCCTGCCAGTTAAAAACAGATGATAACACATAATACATAACATGCATTTTCAATTTTTTTCTTTTTTTGATTGTAGAACTTTTATTCTGGTTCCTGAACATGATTATCTTACCTGAGCTGTTGTTAAATGCATTTAGAGATATGCTTTACAGCAGCCATCATGGGCAATACACACCATCTATCATCTACAGTGCAATTGGAATTCTTCAGAACCTTTCACTTTTCTCACAAATCAGCACTGTGTGCAGGTACCCTTACATTTTTCGCATTTTGTTATGCTGCAGCCTTGTGCTAAAAAATAAAAAAAAAAAGATTTTTCCCTATCATTCTTCACTCAATACCCCATAACGACAAAGTGAAAACAGAATGTTAGAAATCTTTGATAATTTATTGAAAAGGAAAAGCTAAAATATTACATTGACATCAGTATTCAGACCCTTTACTTAGTACCTACAGCCTCCAGTCCACAAGGTATGCACACTTAGATCTGAGGATTTCTTTAGATACTCTCAC
The DNA here is from genome assembly GCA_900303285.1 of Rhinella marina. NCBI lineage: Eukaryota > Metazoa > Chordata > Amphibia > Anura > Bufonidae > Rhinella > Rhinella marina. The sequence continues at coordinate 146,766 of ONZH01030219.1, forward strand.
ACCTTGTCAGGTTGGATGGGGACCATCGGTGGACAGCTATTTTCAGGTCTCTCCAGAGTTGTTCAATTGCTTTCATCTCAGGGCTCTGGCTTAGCCACTCAAGTACATCCAGAGAGTTGTCCCTAAGCAACTCCTGTGCTGTTTTGGCTGTGTGCTTGGGGTCATTGTGTGCAGGAAGGTTAACCTTTGGCCAAGTCTGAAACACAAAGCACTCTGTATCAGGCTTTCATTAAGACTATCTTTGTGCTTTGCTCCATTCAGCTTTCCTTCAACTCTGACCAGTCACTCAGGCCCAGCTGCTGAAAGACACCACCCCAGCATGATGCTGTCACTACCATGCTATGTGTAGGGATGATATTGGACAGTGACTGGTTTCCTCAAACATAACGCTTAGAATTGAGGCTAAAAAGTTCAATCTTGGTTTCATCAGAGCAGAGAATCTTGTTTCTCACAGTCTGAGAGTCCTTTAGGTGCTTTTTTGCAAACTTTCATGTGTCTTTTACTGAGGAGAAGCTCTTTTCTGGCCATAAAGCCCAGATTGGTGGAATGGAACTTTCTCTCATATGCACACAGGATCTTTGGAGCTCAGCCAGTGTGGCCATTGGGTTCTTGGTCACCTCTCTTCCCAAGGTCCCTTTCCCTAATTTACCTAGCTTGGTGGCATGGACAGCTCTAGGAAGAATTTTAGGTGTTTAAAACTTCTTCCATTTAAAAATAATGGGGGCCTCGGTGCTCTTGGTAACTTTAAGTGCAGCAGAATTTTGTGTACCCTCCAGATCTGTGGCTCCACACAATCATGCCTGCTCTGTACAGGCAGTTCCTTTCTCCTCAAGGCTTGGTTTTTGCTGTGATATGCATTGTCAGCTGTGACAGGAGTATGCATTTCCAAATAATGTCGAAGCAACTGAATTTACCACAGGTGGATTCCCATCAAGGTGTAGATCATCTACTATCAAAGATGATTAAAAAAAAACATGGGAGCCCAACAAAGCTAAATTTCAAATGTTATACCAAAGCATCTGAAAACTTAAGTCTATGTGAGATTTTAGGTTTTCCTTTTTAATAAATTTGCAAACATTTTTAAAATTCTCTTTTCACTTTCACATTATGAAGTATTTAGCACACATTGATGGGGGAAACTTTTTTAATTTTAGTACAAGGTTGCAATATAACAAAATGTGAAAAAGTGAAAGGGTCTGAAGACTTTCCGAATGCACTGTGTAATTCCACATATAATGATGAGATGACTGCAGAAAAATGATCTGTACAGACTAAGAAGTGGTGTCTACTATTACATTTAGTGACCAGTGCAAAAACGGCAGGATTTTAGGACTGTTTTAAATATAGATATTGACATGGAAATCCAAAATAACCACCAAAATTATTTAAAAATATACTTAACAGCCATGTTCCTGTTCTAATGGCTTGGAAATGCAAGTGCGCTGATTTATGTTGTTTAACCTCCTACATGCCGTGGACATTGGTGCCCGCTACACGTGAGTAGTAACAGAGGTAGTGTACTCCTTCTGTCTCCCATCGGCATCCTGAAAATGAGATTGCAAGGTGCGCCTACTGGTCAATATTAGTATTGCACTGACAAACTACAATGCACTATAGGAGGGATCATCAACCTTCGGCACTCCAGATGTGGTGAAACTACCATTCCCAGCATGCACGCTTGCTTGGCTGTTCCCAGAACTCCCATGGAAGTGAAAGGAGCATGGTAGGAGTTGTAGTTTCACAACTTCTGGAGTGCAGAAGGTTGTTGACCCTTACATTATAGGAATAGTATATTATATCTTAGAAGCAATCAAATGGTAACTTATTATAATCCCCTTATGGGACTATTAAATGGTTAAAAAAGTAAAAAAAAAATGATTTAAAAAAATTCCAATAAAGAAAAAAGTATGCTTATTTTTCCATTTCAATGAAAAAATAGCCAATATAAAAATCTCCTCCACATATTTAGTATCGCCACATCTGTAATGACTCGCACTACGCAAATATCATGTAAATTATCTTGTATGGTGAACGCCATAAAAAAGAACAGCAAGAAAACTTAGAATTGCTGTTATGTACTCTAAAATGAAAACTACATGTCGTCCCACAAAAATCAAGCCTTCCCACAGCTCTTTAGAAAGAATAATAAAAAAGCTGTGGGTCTTGGAATACAAAAAACATTTTCTTTTTAAAAAAAGGCTTTTATTGAGGAAAAGTAGTAAAATGTAAAAAAATAAAAATAAAATTTCTCCTGTAACTGGGACTGACATATTAGCCTCAGTTACAGCAGAAATACAGCCCCCAGAGATGCTGTACAAGGCTACACTACAGAGCTGATGTGGGTCTGCTAAGACCCAGCAGCTCATGCAGTTACCCAGCCCTCTATGATCACATGATCGCCAGGAATGGAGCTGGAAGCTGCACTGCTGCTTCCTGATCTGTATATGCAGTGCTCATTGTGCAATGTGTATGTAGTGATGTAGACAGCAGAGATGGGGAAAAACACACCTTCCTCTCTGTGGTGACAGCTGGCTCCACACTCCTGCAACAACACAATTAGTGTGCAGCTGCTAACTCTGGTAGGATGTTCAGGAGGGTTAAGTGCATTCTTTCATAGTTAAGTGCAAACTGCCTTAATACTTATGGTCAATCAGCAATCCTGAAGCAGTTATACATGTTAGGTCCATGTGTATGTTGTGTGAAGCTTAGGTCATAAAGGCTACTTATGACAGGTGACAGACTCCCTTTAAATCTAACATTTCTGTGTTGAGATGTGACTTCACTTTCTATGGCATCTCTTCATTGGGGTAAGACTGCAACAAGTTTTGTAACTTTTTAAAAAGATGCAACTGAAAAGTGGGATGCCATGCCGCAGCAGACAATAAGTCAACTTGTGAAGAGCATGAGACTTTGTTGTCAAACTGTAATTGATGCTCAAGGTCACATAACAAGTTTTTGAGACATTGCCATTTTTTGTGGGGGTACACCCACTGCTGTTTGCTTTTGTTTCAATAAATTGTTTGAGATGAGGAAATCCGCATTGCATGCTTCTACTTTCATGATCTAATATCATTGTAGAGTGAACTTTTTATCTTTTCCATAAATTTCATCTGCATGGATTCTTAGGGCTGGATTCAAAGGGGGAAGAGCCTATGGAACAATTGTGCCAATCTGGAAGTTCTTCTCTCCCACAGAGACAAATTGACAATTTCTCTGAAGCGGAGTTCTACGCAGGTGCCTAGGGTAATCAGGTCATCCAGGGTGGAAGGTACATTCCAACCTGCCAACTCGTCCTTAATATGCCCAGACAAACTTTTCACAAAAGCAGCCACCAGGGCCTCATTATTCCATGACAGTCCTGATGCAAGGGTGCTGAGTTGTATGGCATACTGTCTGACCATGAAGTTGCCCAGGTGGAGATGCAGAAGAAATGACGCTGAAGAAGTGGTACAGCCTGATTCTTCAAAGACGTTTCAAAGGTTAGCTAAGAATTCATGAACATTATTAAGTCAGGGTATCATTTCTTTCCCAGAGTTACCCAATCTTCAAATGATCAAATGATCTGTGGGAAACTGGTGGGCTTGTAACTCAAAGTAAATGGTACACTGACTCCTAGGAACCCTTGGCATGACTTGGGGTCTCCTTCATAGTGAGAAGGAAGTGGAAGGTGCAGGCCAAAACCTCTGAAGGCTGTGACTGACAGAGATGGTGTTGCAGACACAATGGTTGGAGGTGGCGGTGCAGGAGTGGCGGTAGTCAAGTCGTCCAAGTGGGCCAAGATGGTATTCAGGTACATGAGGAGTTGCTCCTAGTGACTACGCTAAATAGCTCCTTTAAAGGGAGTCTTTCACCTGTTTTTGACCAATATAAATAAGAGCACTGCCCCACAGAAGATTGCAGACACATCCCACACATACCTGTCTGCACTTTGTGTCTGTATTACATGTCCAGGAAAAGCACTTTTATTCTGCAGGAAAACAGCTCCCAAGTGCCCAGCTCTGCTGCTGCAAGTGCTCAAAGCAAACCAGACTGAAGAGGGGAGGGTTGGTTTAGCTGCTCATATCTTAGGATTGGTAGCAGATAGAAAAGTGGTTTTGACCTTTTTTGAAAGCTGGCATTCCAAGCTTTCAAATGATACTGGAGATATAGCTGTTAGAAATCGAGCCAGGAGAGAAAGCTGTTTTAACTTTCACTTTCAGCTGGGCACTTGGGAGCTGTTTTCCTGCAGAATAAAAGTGCTTTTCCTGGACATGTAATACAGACACAAAGTGCACACAGGTATGTCTTGGATGTGTCTGCAATCTTCTGTGGGGCAGTGCTTTTTAGTTATATAGGTAAAAAACTGGTGAAAGACTCCCTTTAAAACATCAGGCAGAACCAACTTGGGGTCTTCAGTTGGATCTGGATGGTCTGAGCAAACTGTTACACAGTTGGTGTGGAACCACTGTCCCAACTGAACAGATTTGACAGAGCTACTCATAAGGTCATTATCCTGGCAATCCCCTGGTATTTCTTTAAACCCTATACAGAAATCTGGACTTTACTGCAGAGAAACCACTAGGCTACTACCTCCTGAAGTGATCTCTGTTTGGTTGACTGCTGACCCATGAGGGTCAAGAGACACTGATCTGAAGGATTGAGGGATCAAGTAAAACTTTAGTCAGGGACAGTCTAAGGTAGGGCAGTCAGAGTACATGCAATCTAATTGACTGTCCATGGTCAGGACAAGGTCAGTACAGAGAATAGGCACAGTTCAGGAAGTGAAAGGTCCAATCCAGAAAACAGGCAGCAGTCAGTACACAAGCAAACAAAGTTAACAGAACACTTTTGCAGGATACTAGCAGACTAGAACCTATTGCTCAGGCACCTTCCCACCCCAAGATTTCCAGCCATTGGCTGCTAAAGATTAGGCTAAAGATTAGGGTGTGTGTGCCTGCTTATTAAGAGCTGGGGAAGCATGGGCACACACTCTTCAGAGCAAATGGAGAATCAGCCTGTGTGCAGAGACAGAGCTACTCCAGCAAAAAGGGAAATTAACCTCTGAAGTGCTGCATGGAGAGGTTCAATAAATAGACACTAATACACACCCAGAAATAGACCTAACAGCCAGGATAGCGGCAGACATGGATCATAATACTGAAGCATTTTTAATACTGTGGGCAGCACTTTGGGGGCATTATTATTTCTAAGGGAACATTAACATTAACATTGGCATTATTAATACTGAGACCCTATAGGGGGCATTATTAATTCTAGGGGCATTTTTTATAATGGGGCACTATGAGAGCATTTTTATTACTGGGAAACAATAGTTGTCATTATTGCTGGAAGTGCTAGGGGCAGTATTATTACTGACAGCATTATAGAGGAATTTTTACAGAGGTATTATAGGGGATATTATTTTTACTTGGGGAATTATAGGGGACATTATTATTATTATGGAGGGCTCTATAGGGGCATTATTACTACCGGTATATTTTTGGGGGCATTGGGGAGCACATGGTCGCAGTGCTGGGGTGGCATCAGGATGACACTGTTGAGGCACCAGAATAGAGTGTTTGTGTTGAGAAGGTGGGGAGGAGGATGGAAAAGTGAGGAATCCTAAGAGTCCTCTGGCTCTTCAAGGGCTAGTGCGCACATTCTGATCTTCACCAGCCAATGGCTGGCAGCCTTGTGGTTCTTAAGGCACCTTCCCCTGCTAGTACAATTTAATAATCTATGTACCAAACTCATGACTTTTCATTCATAGGCCTATAAGAAAATGCCTGGAAAATGGAAGAGTATAAAACGAAAGACCCATACCTCGTCCTCCTAGTGTCAATGTGGGTAGCAGCAGTAGAAGCACCAGCCGCCAAGATGAGACTGGATGGCTCTCTCCTCCTCTCAGTCACAGCGGGATGATGTGGAGGCCACCTCTCAGTCTGACACCGTGCCTTAGAGTCAGGGGTCACAGCATTCCTCCTGCTCCTCCTCCTTGCAACCCCAGAGAATCCTTTCAGTTTCAGTTACATTCTCTCTGTCTTCATTGTCCCCTCCTAGTGGGGCGCCTTCTTTTTTCCTAAGAAGAGGCAACCAAACTCTATCATGCGCTATGGAAGATACTTAAGACAATCTATGTGTTGATAAGTGGTATGAGAACAGTCAGCATTTGGACTGCCATAAGGAGGAGTTTCAGGGGGAGGTGGGGGAGCCGATGTATACCTGTGGTGGTGGTAGTAGTGGAACCTGTAGCCGTGTTGGTGGGGGTAGGGGAGTGGTGGCAAGAGTGCCACTCAGGCAAATACAGAGCATGGAATATAGGAGGAGGGCCAAGAAGCCCATAATGACATTTCACAGTCTGATAAAAGTAGCAAGGAGGATGAGAACTATGATGATGATTGTGTGTTGGACAAGACCTAGGAGCTGGATCAGGCTATGAGGAGGAGTTAACATCAGAGGAGGACAGTTGTGGCAATGGCAGCAATAAAGATAAAAGACAGCGTACAGCCAGAACCTCAGAAAAAAAATACCAGTGCCAGATTTGCTTCTATTATAGTAAGCTCTGTATACTGTGAGCACAGACTCAAAATGTGCCAGACCTAAGCCAAGCTCAGCTACGGCTAGCTCTTTGTGAATGTCTCCTGTCTGGCAGTTTTTCACCACAGTGCCAGAAGACAAAAGCATTGCCATATGCAAGATCTATTCTGCAGGATTAAAATAAATTGTGGCCATTCAAACACAAACATAGGCACTATGGCTCCACTGAGCCACATGAAGTGGCATCAACAGTTATTGTAGGAAAACAGAAGTGGCCACCAGCTAGGACATGAGTCTCCTCTCGTTCTCTTTTACAGGAGCCAGGCCACATCCATCTGCAGTACAGTACCTGTGTGTCACGAACCAGCGGGTGTGAACCCACTGTGCCTTATGCCCTACCTCTTCTAAGGGCGTTGTCTAAGTGAACCCCTCGATCTTTACAATACCCCTAATGGTGGGGATAGACTTTCCGAGGGGAACATCAGGTCGCTACCTCCTGAGTAGGGTTGAAACATGAGGCAGCTGGTCCAGGCGGACCAGGAGGTACCTGGGCAAGGCACCAGAGGTACAAAGTAGTCAGAAGGCTGAGTCATTACCAGGAGCAACAATGCAGGACCGAAGGATGAGGCAGAGGCGAAGTCAGACAGGCAATGGATCAGGGCAGGTGGCACAGGTGCAAGTCAGGCAATCCGGGTCAGCAGCAAGAGAGTCAATGCAAGCAGGCAGGGAACAGGTGGGTAGCGGAGTCCGGTAACACGAGCAGGAGTCAGGAACACTGGAACACCAACAGTAATAATAGCAACCAAAGGAAAGACACAAGGGCCTTGACACTGAGGCATCTGGGAAGAGGGCTGAACCACTTATAAATGTGCAGGAGGGCCAGGATTGGTCAACCACGTCACATGATCCAACCCACATCACATGATCCTTTAGGGCGCCGGCCCTAGGAAGAGATGCAGGTTACAAGTAGCAGGCATGTTGCACCCAGGGCTAAATGGAAACTGTGGAGCGGATCCTGAAACAGCACTACACAGACAGGCCCAGGACTGCAGCAGTGAATGGGAAGCATAGGCAGCAGATCACTGCTGAACACGGTGCCCAGGACCTTGGCGGTAAGCAGGGGAACAGTGGCGCACAGCAGCTGCTGTTACACCGTGTGAATGTCATCATCACTTTCTGTGAGTAGTGTATGTTAGTGTTACTGAAACTGACATTATATGCTCTTGCTGTCATTGCATTCCAGAGCTTAAATTAGGATTTTCCAAGATTTTTTTTTTTTACAGATGACCTATCCTCTGGATAGGTCATCAATATTTGCCAATCAGCTGTTTCAGAAGGCTTTTCCTAGGCCAGTGATGACACATTCATCGGTCACATGGCGTAGGAGCAGCTCAGCCCCATTCAAGTGAAAGGGGCTGAGCTGCAATACTAAGCACAGCCGCTATAACATGTTAGAAAGCTGTCGGACCCCCACCGATCAAATACTAATGATCTATCCAAAAAATAGGTGATAGGTGAAAAATCCTGGAAAAACCTTTTTTTTTTTTGGTGAGGGGGGCAAAAATCTGTAAAAGATTTGAAAAAAGAGATAGTGAAAAAACAATTTTCAGGCCAATTGGAGCATGTTTGGTTCATTTAGAATCATTTTAGAAACAAATCAAATTTTGTAAAAAATATGCTAAATTGGACATGAAACAAATTGCAAATTGTGGGGGACATTACTAGGGGCAGTGAAGGACATTACTAGGGGCAGTGGGTGACATTACTGGGTGCAGTGGAGGAACACTACTGGGGGGATATTATTATTACCAGAGACCTGGGGTGTAATGATCGCAGTAGCAGAGAGTGCCATTGACAGGAAAAAGATAATTTAGATTATCATAATAGGCAGAACAGTGTATGAGGGCCACATGTGTTGACAAGGTTGCTAAACTCTTAACCTACATACCTCTTTTATGGTGAGCATATCCTGCTATCCAGGTAAATTAGTTTTAGCAATAAACCTATTTTCACCAGACACTATTTGAAAAGCTAGAATATAACACATCTAAGGAACTAAGGAACTGTTGTTAAAAGAAGAGTGGATGCCGCACAATAGTAGACATGACCCTGTCCAAACTTTTTTGAGATGTTTTGCTGCCATCCAGTTCTAAATGAATTGTTAAAATATCTCACTTTAAACATAGGATATGTGTTCTGAGCTATTGTGAATAAAATATGTATTTTATTTACATCTATTTATATTTTAAACAGTTCCCCAACTGTGGAATGGAGGTTGTATATATTATATGCTAATAAAGTATGGGATGGTAATATTGCATTGGCAGTAATAATTTGTTTTCTTCATATTCCTGAAAGATCTTTTTCACTTCCTTGTGCAACACATGTAATAGTGAATATTAATATTATAATATAAAATTTAATACAATATTATAATATAATATCTAATATAGTATTACATTTCAAAATAACCATGTAATGAACAAATGTAAAATACTTAAAGGGGTTATCCCATCTGAGACAATGGGGCATATCGCTAGGATATGCTCCATTATCTTATAGGTGTGGGTCCCACCGCTGGGATCCACACCTATATCGAGAACAGAGCCCCAAAAGTGAAGGAGGGCGCACTGCACATGCGCAGCAGCTTTTCATTCACTTCTATGGAGCTGCCGAAAACAGCTGAGCGCTGGCATGACTATTTCCGTCGGCTCCATAGAAATGAACGGGAGCAGTGGCCGTGTTAGCGCCGTGCGCTCCCTTACATTTATATGGGAGCAACAGGGAGCTGGGCCTGGCTCCCTGCTCCGTTCTCGATATACAGTGGGGAAAAAAAGTATTTAGTCAGCCACCAATTGTGCAAGTTCTCCCACTTAAAAAGATGAGAGAGGCTTGTAATTGACATCATAGGTAGACCTCAACTATGAGAGACAAAATGAGAAAACAAATCCAGAAAATCACATTGTCTGATTTTTAAAGAATTTATTTGCAAATTATGGTGGAAAATAAGTATTTGGTCAATAACAAAAGTTCAGCTCAATACTTTGTTATATATCTTTTGTTGACAATGACAGAGGTCAAACGTTTTCTGTAAGTCTTCACAAGGTTGGCACATACTGTTGCTGGTATGTTGGCCCATTCCTCCATGCAGATCTCCTCTAGAGCAGTGATGTTTTGGGGCTGTGGCTGGGCAACATGGACTTTCAACTGCCTCCAAAGGTTTTCTATGGGGTTGAGATCTGGAGACTGGCTAGGCCACTCCAGGACCTTGAAATGCTTCTTACGAAGCCACTCCTTCATTGCCCTGGCGGTGTGCTTGGGATCATTGTCATGCTGAAAGAGCCAGCCACGTTTCATCTTCAATGCCCTTGCTGATGGAAGGAGTTTTGCACTCAAAATCTCATGTTACATTGCCCCATTTATTCTTTCATGTACACGGATCAGTCGTCCTGATCCCTTTGCAGAGAAGCAGCCCCAAAGCATGATGTTGCCACCCCCATGCTTCAAAGTAGGTATGGTGTTCTTTGGATGCAACTCAGCATTCACTTTCCTCCAAACACGACGAGTTGTGTTTCTACCAAACAGTTCTACTTTGGTTTAATCTGACCATATGGCATTCTCCCAATACTCTTCTGGAACATCCAAATGCTCTCTAGCAAACTTCAGACGGGCCCAGATATGTACTGGCTTAAGCAGGGGGACACGTCTGGCACTGCAGTCCCTGGCGGCGTAGTGTGTTACTGACGGTAGCCTTTGTTACGTTGGTCCCAGCTTTCTGCAGGTCATTCACTAGGTCCCGCCGTGTGGTTCTGGGATTTTTGCTCACAGTTCTTGTGATCATTTTGACCCCATGGGGTGAGATCTTGCGTGGAGCCCCTGATTGAGGGAAATTATCAGTGGTCTTGTATGTCTTCGATTTTCTAATTATTGCTCCCACAGTTGATTTCTTCACACCAAGCTGCTTGCCTATTGCAGATTCTGTCTTCCCATCCTGGTGCAGGTCTACAATTTTGTTTCTGGTGTCCTTCGACAGCTCTTTGGTCTTCACCATAGTGGAGTTTGAAGTGTGACTATTTGAGGTTGTGGACAGGTGTCTTTTATACTAATAATAAGTTCAAACAGGTGCCATTACTACAGGCAATGAGTGGAGGACAGAGGAGCCTCTTAAAGAAGAAGTTACAGGTCTGTGAGAGCCAGAAATCTTGCTTGTTTGTAGGTGACCAAATACTTATTTTCCACCATAATTTGAAAATAAATTCTTTAAAAATCAGACAATGTGATTTTCTGGATTTTTCTCATTTCTCATTTTGTCTCTCATAGTTGAGGCCTACCTATGATGTCAATTACAGGCCTCTCTCATCTTTTTAAGTGGGAGAACTTGCACAATTGGTGGCTGACTAAATACTTTTTTTCCCGACTGTAGGTGCGAGTCTTACCGCTAGGACCCATACCTATAAGACAATGGGGGCATATCCTAGCGATATGACCTTTTGTCTCAGATGGGATAACCCCTTTAACCCTTTCACGACCGGAGGTTTTTTCAGTATTGCGTTTTCGTTTTTTGCTCCTTGCCTTCATACAGCCATAACTTTTTTATTTTTCTGCTCACATAGTTGTATGAGGGCTTGTTTTTTGCGGGACAAGTTGTACTTTCAAATGCCATCATTTATTATTGGATATGGTGTAGTGGGAAGCGGGAAAAAAATTCCAAATCGGGTGAAATTGCAAAAAAACCACTATTCCGCTACAGTTTTCCGGGTTTTTTATTTACGGCGTTCGCTGTTCATTAAAACTGACCAGTTACTTTCATTCTACAGGTCAGTATGAATCCAGCGGTACCTAACATGTTTAGTTTTTCTTGTGTTTTGATAGTGATAAAAAAATGATAAAGTTGGTTGTTTTTTTTTTTTTTTTTTTGGTCGTCATATCTTGACCCCGATAACTTTTTGGCATTTATGTGTATGGAGCTGTATGGGGGCTCATTTTTTGCGGGGCGATCTGAAGTTTTTATTCATACCATTCTGGGGTGTGTCTGACTTTTTGATCGCTTTTTATTTAATTTTTTTTAGAAAAAAAAAGTGACAAAAAACGTCAAATCGCCATTTGGACGCTTTTTTCCGCCACACAATTCGCCGTATTGGAATTTTTTTTTTTAGTTTAAAAGTACGGGCGTTTTCGGTCACGGTGATACCCATGATGTCTATATTTATTGTTATTTAGGTATTTATTTTTTAATTATACGGAAAGGGGGGTGATTTAAACTTTTATATTTTTTTATTTTTTATATATTTTTTAACATTTTTTTTTAATTTTTTTTTAATTATTTGAAAGCTCAAATATAATCTAATATATTGTACTTTTAATTTTTTCACTATGAGCAATCTCTGATTTTTAATCTTGAATTAAAACTCATGATTGCTCATTTCTTATCCTGGCCTGCCATCTAGTGGCCAGAATAAGAATTGCACTTTGAAAGCTGTAATCCTCACCAGCGAGGATTACAGCTTTCATAACGTGTACAGACGGCCCGATTGGCCAATCGGGTGGTCTGTACATCACCCGGAAGCAAACTGCTTCCGGGTACAGACACCACCGGAAGCCATCAGAGGGGCCCAGAAGAAAAGAGAAGCCCATAGGAAGACGCCGCCGATGGCGGTAAGTAGCCGCAAGTCTCTGCTGTTAGAAACTGCAGTCATGTCCCCACACTGCCCGAGCGCCGTACATGTACGGCGCCGGTCGGGAAGGGGTTAAAGCCACTTTATGTTATTCTACTTAAAAATCATATTTCATGTAGATGAATAAACATAATTCTAAAAACTTGCATCAATAATTATAAACTAAATATGAAAAACAACATTTGACAGTGGACACATTAGCATGAAATGTTTTTTACAAGAAGAGTAGATGCAGACAAATTAATTTCATGGACCAGAAAGGAAATAAAGGACAGAAGATAAAAAATAAAATCACTGAGTGAGTACCATGTCAATCAAATGGTGAGTTTACACAGCCTGATAGTTGGGCATATAAATCCGGATAAACGTTCCTGAGAATCTGCCTGTCTAAAGGTGCAGCCAGGTGAAACGCGCGTTCATCGGGTGAAACTGTCATTTGTGCAGGGAAGTAAATCTGGGCAGCAGATCGTTAAACAATGTAGACAAGAAACAATGCAGCTGTATGAGGACAATTGCTCACCCTGATACTGTGGAGGTGATCGCTGCATGTAAATACAGTGCTTCATCTCCACTGAACAAGCAGCCAGTTCCTCAGCCGATGTAAACCCATCATTACTGTGCCTTTCCACACGTTGATAATGCATGATATTCAGCGATTCTTACTATTTCAATGAAATTGTAATCATAGTCACGTTGCACAGAGATAGGACAACAAAATATACAATGGTGGTTTAATCAGCAGACCACTGAGTGATTGCTATTTTCAGTTATTTACGATATTACGATTGAGAGTTCTTACTTACTAAATTTTGACTCATATACCATTTACTGTATATGTAAGGAGCTGTACATCTAAGGCGGTATACATACACAAATACAATGAGGATGAATTTATCAACAGACTGGTACAGAGGGGAAGAAGACCCTGCCTGGAAGGGCTTACAATGTACAATTGAAGAGGAAAGAGGACAGTAGATGAGGTTAAAAGCTGCTCAACTGGCTGTGTGGTGGCAGCATGCTTATTGCAGGTGGTAGGCTTTTCTGAAAAGGTGTGTTTTTCAGTTGCTTTTGAAGGCTTGCATGTTGGGGGAGAGTCTGATGTGCTGAGGGTAGTTCCAGAGTATGGATTGCACGTGAGAAATCTTGTAGATGATTGTGCAAGGAACAGATAAGTGGAGAACAAAGAAGGAGATCTTGTAAGAATCAAAAATGATGTATGGGGATGTGTTGGGAATGGAAGTCAGATATGTGAGGTTGTGGGTGGCTTTATATGCAGTTGTTAATATTTTGAACTGAAATCACTGGATAACAGTATGCTAGAGATGAGCGAATCCTAAAAGATTCGGGGATTCGGTATTCGGCCCGAATCACACCGCGGGATTCGTGGATTCGGGCCGAATCACGAATCCCATTAAAGTCTATGGGAGACCCGAATATTTTTGCAGGGCCAAAGGTTCTGCACAGTCAAGTTTGCCCCAACATGTGAAAACCTCAGAAAATGATGGAAACACCTTGGAAATGGATAGGAAACACCAGGGGCAGCATGTAGGGATGCCTCTGAGGCTCCCTAATTGCACTATTTTTTCTAAATCTGGCCAATAGTCTGGTGATGACCCCCAAGGCAATTTTCAGGGACACGGTAATGGTGACCCACTTAAAAATGCTGCCTGACAACCTGGCGGTGAACCCCTGATTGTCTGTCTTTCAATAAGATTGCAGTGTAAAGCATGGTGGTGAGCCTCACTATGACTTTTTGGATGGAGATTGCATGTGGTCACGTACTCTCTGGAACCCCATAGTCACCCCTTCTCTGATGTGCTACCCCAGGACATTCTCTGCCCAATTCGCAAGACCTTTTGCAGTCTCAGTGTGCTGACAGTGGGGATTTACCAGTGTTGTCTGAGGAGGTGGTGGACAATGGGGAGACACAGGTGTCGGGGGGTGAGGTAGTTGAAAGTAGTGTTGCACGATATATCGAAAACTCGGTACGGTTTCGGTACCTAGTGCGGTACCGAAACTCGATACCAAGTTTTCTTGCCGTCCGATACATAGAACATGGCGCGCTCATCACTTTAATGCGGTTGCCATGTTCTAAAATCTGCCGCGCTGCCAGGGCCGGATTATAATTGGAGCACCTGGAGCTACTGCTCCAGGCCCCCGCTCCAATGATTTCATGGGGGGCCCCGCGCCCCCCTCACACCTCAGATCAGCCCACCCAGCCACTTTAAAAAAAGCATACTTACCTGTTCTGGCCGCCGCTGTCCTCAGGTTCCACGCTCCATTGTGTTCCCTGCCGGCGCGCACTATGACCTGACGCAGCGTACAGGGATAATAAACACAGTGATGTCACAGTACAGAGATAATAAACACAGTGATGTCACTGTACAGGGATAATAAACACAGTGATGTCACAGTACAGAGATAATAAACACAGTGATGTCACCGTACAGGGATAATAAACACAGTGATGTCACAGTACAGGGATCGGCGTCTCGTGCCCCCATCAGACCTCAGGTCGGCGTCTTGTGCCCCCATCAGACCTCAGGTCGGCGTCTCGTGCCCCCATCAGACCTCAGGTCGGCGTCTCGTGCCCCCATCAGACCTCAGGTCGGCGTCTCGTGCCCCCATCAGGTCGGCGTCTCGTGCCCCCATCAGACCTCAGGTCATCGTCTCGTGCCCCCATCAGACCTCAGGTCGGCATCTCGTGCCCCCATCAGACCTCAGGTCGGCGTCTCGTGCCTCCATCAGACCTCAGGTTGGCGTCTCGTGCCCCCATCAGACCTCAGGTCGGCATCTCGTGCCCCATCAGACCTCAGGTCGGCGTCTCGTGCCCCCATCAGACCTCAGGTCGGCGTCTCGTGCCCCGATCAGACCTCAGGTCAGCGTCTCGTGCCCCCATCAGACCTCAGGTCGGCGTCTCGTGCCCCCATCAGACCTCAGGTCGGCGTCTCGTGCCCCCATCAGGTCGGCGTCTCATGCCCCCATCAGACCTCAGGTCATCGTCTCGTGCCCTCAGACCCAGGTCGGCGTCTCGGCCCGATCAGACCTCAGGTCGGCGTCTCGTGCCCCCATCAGACCTCAGGTTGGCGTCTCGTGCCCCCATCAGACCTCAGGTTGGCGTCTCGTGCCCCCAACCTCAGGTCGGCGTCTCGTGCCCCCCATCAGACCTCAGGTCATCGTCTCGTGCCCCCATCAGACCTCAGGTCGGCATCTCGTGCCCCCATCAGACCTCAGGTCGGCGTCTCGTGCCCCCATCAGGCCTCAGGTTGGCGTCTCGTGCCCCCATCAGACCTCAGGTCGGCGTCTCGTGCCCCCATCAGACCTCAGGTCGGCGTCTCATGCCCCCATCAGACCTCAGGTCGGCGTCTCGTGCCCCATCAGACCTCAGGTCGGCGTCTCGTGCCCCCATCAGACCTCAGGTCGTCGTCTCGTGCCCCATCAGACCACAGGTCGGCGTCTCGTGCCCCATCAGACCTCAGGTCGGCGTCTCGTGCCCCCATCAGACCTCAGGTCGGCGTCTCGTGCCCCATCAGACCTCAGGTCGGCGTCTCGTGCCCCCATCAGACCTCAGGTCGGCGTCTCGTGCCCCATCAGACCTCAGGTCGGCGTCTCGTGCCCCCATCAGACCTCAGGTCGGCGTCTCGTGCCCCCATCAGACCTCAGGTCGGCGTCTCGTGCCCCCATCAGACCTCAGGTCGGCGTCTCGTGCCCCCATCAGACCTCAGGTCGGCGTCTCGTGCCCCCATCAGACCTCAGGTCGGCGTCTCGTGCCCCCATCAGACCTCAGGTCGGCGTCTCGTGCCCCATCAGACCTCAGGTCGGCGTCTCGTGTCCCATCAGACCTCAGGTCGGCGTCTCGTGCCTCCATCAGACCTCAGGTCGGCGTCTCGTGCCTCCATCAGACCTCAGGTCGGCGTCTCGTGCCCCCATCAGACCTCAGGTCGGCGTCTCGTGCCCCCATCAGACCTCAGGTCGGCGTCTCATGCCCCCATCAGTCCTCAGGTCGGCGTCTCGTGGGCCAGTCCGACACTGTGCAGGTCCCTACCTTATGTAAATTTAGGTCACATGTCACTGCCAGCCAATCACTGCTGGGGAGGTATCGGGGCTGTTACATCACAGCAGGTGTTCCCACAGCCTTCCCTTTGATGCTGATTGGCTGAAAAAAACGGGCATTTCAAATTGGCAGTGACTCACAAATCTTCACGAATCCGCTCTGCCTCGGGATGCCGAGCCGAGCCGAGCCGAAGCGGGCAAGATTCGTGCGAATCCCGAATCTTGCCGCTCCGGCTCGCTCATCACTACAGTATGCTAATAAAGGGGTTGGCAAAGGGGAGATGCAGAAAATGTAATGTAGGGAGATGATCAAAAAGTGTTCTTTAACAGCATGTAACCTTTAGTCATATCGTCTTGGTTGCAGAAAGCTTCACTCAATATCCCTATTGTAGAAATGAGTGTTGTACTCTGCTGTTAGAGCTTGCTCCAGTAAAACATTAGAGATTAGAAGTTTTACCCCCACACACTTATACTTTACCCCTGTAAAATCTGTTGCATTTATTAATATAGGATCTGGCTAGAACATTTATACATAGTGCATGTTATATTTATCAGCGGTATGAAGTGATGAAAGCGCTAATGAGGTTGCATTTCACATTTAACTAGGACTGAAAAGTTACATCTTATATCTGAGATTCTGCATGCGACAATTCCACACAACATATTATGAATAACAAACAGCAAACAATACATATAGTATAAAGTATAATATATAAATGAGAACTAAAATATTCTAGCAATTACTACAATCGCCTTTCTAATATTCTCTTCTAATATTCTTCTGTCTATTAATCTAGTAGAAGGAACTAATCTTACCTTTGGATGATTTCTTTGCGGCAGCATTTTCAAAAGAGGATGGCATTAGTTTTCACGCGTATCATTAGCTTAAGCTTTGCCTCACACAGTGATGGGACAGATAATGCTCATAAACCCCTTGGTGTGAAATTGCAGGGGTATTAAAGCCAGGGATAACAACGCCAGCAACCACCTGCCTTGGTCCAAGTGGTTGGTTAAATGGGTTTAGCCAGTAGTACTTTCACTGAGCAGATTTTTAGCTGACCTGTGATCTTTTCTCTCTATTTCAGAGGTTCCTTTGATTTCATGCTGTTTTTTTAAATTGGGGATAAAGTTAATTCACAGCTGGAATTAAATATGCCTCTTCTGCCTGTGTTAGGGAGGGGCTGGAACTTGCTAGTAGCACCTTACTGGGTCTTTAACACCCCTTGGGGATGGCACACACTTACGTCCCTACTGACAAACAAGAAGTTATCTAATTGTGAACATATGGTTCAACAGGGAAACTAAACTCAGCAGACACCTTGTTAGATAGGATCATGGTAGGTGATTTTGGAAAGGGGGAAAGTTTGGGTTGAAGGTGTGGCTTAAAGTCCCACTGACAAGCCTTGGGGAGGCCTGATTGATCCTAATCTATTCTCATTGTCTTGTGGCAGCATGCTGCTGGCAGGAACAGCTTGGTAATAACAGAGATTTATAGCCTTTAAGTCTTTGTGGTTATGACCAGCACGAGCCACTCAATTGACTCCTCTCATGCTTCTTGTTTAATTGGCCTCGCTGGTCAAAAATGAGATGTTAGGTAAAGGTACGACACATGGTATACCTGAAATTGCATACTGTGGCTTAGAGCACAGATGTCCTCTTTATCAACCCATTTACCACAAAGGGAATTAGAGAGTCCTCTCGAGGAAAGGACTGGGGAACTTCTGATGGGATCAGTGGATGTATAATGTCTAGAATAGAATTAATTAAAGAGACAGTCAGTGCAGGTCTCCAATATTAGAAAACAAGCTTGTGTGTGTGTACATCAGATGTGCTGAGCGTGCAGGGACATTCATACATGTATTATATCAAATTGTCTACTATACTAAGTGATTCTCAATCATACAAACATCTACACATAAATATTGCTGGTTTATGTAGCTTTACATAGCAGATTATTGTGCTGGAAATGGAAGATTGCAGTAATAGAGTCATTAACCAGCATTGTAAGTTATTTTGTAACTGGAAAAATATACAATCTTCAGTTATCATGGAATGCTCAATCGTTCAGGGTGCTATCAGCATTACTTATATTTCCCATTTTCACAGGGACAAAAGATTATATATATATATATATATATATATATATATATATATATACTGATCAGCTATACTGTATAACACCACTGATTGGTAAAGTAAATGACATAGATTATTTCATGACAATGGCACTTGTCAAGTGGTAGTATATAAGGGAACAGTCATTTGTTGAAGTTGATATGTGGAAAGCATTAAAAATGGACAAGCGTAAGGCTCTGAGTGACTTTGACAAGACTAGATGATTGGGTAAGAACATTTCCAAAATGTCAGGTCTTGTGGAGTATTTCCTGTATGATGTGGTGCACCTATCACCTATTAAAATTGATCCAAGTAAAGACAACCACTGAGTAAGTAATGCATGTCACTGATACTGCATAGGGCAAAAAGGTCCATTTGGTCCAATTCCACAAAACAGCTAGTACAGCGGAAATTGCTGAAAAACATAATGGCATTAAGTTTTCAGAACAGACAGTGCATTGCAGATTGCTTTGTATGGAACAGCATAGCCACAGACATTTTAGAGTACCTATGCTGACCTCTGTTTACCCTTGAAAGCTCTTACAATGGGCAAATGAGCATCAGAGCTAGACCACAAAGCAATGGTAAAAAAACACCCTTCTATGATATATCCTGTTTTGTGGTTGGACAGTTGTGGATGCTTGTCTGGAAAAAGGATAACCCCAGGATGCACCGTGGGAAAAGCAGGTGGAGACAATGTGATGCTCTGGGCAATATTCTGCTGTCTAAACCTCTGGAATTCATGTGATGTAACTTTGACATTTAACATCTACCTAAACATTGTCCTAGACCAAGTACACACTTCAATGGCAGTGGGGTTCCCTGATGCCAGTGCCCTCTATCAACAGGATAATGTTCCCTGCCACATTGAGGAGCATAACAAAGAGATCAGGGTGATGCCTTGGACTCCAAATTCCCAAGGTCTCAATTTACAAGACTTAGGCTACTTTCACACTAGCGTTAGCACGGATCCGGCACCTAAAGGGTGCCGACGGATCCGTGCTAACGCTATACATGTGTGGAGCCGGAGCAGCGCTCCGGCCCCACACATGACACACATTAAAACAACACACAGACTACATACAAACAAACATACAGACATACATACAGACATACATACATACTCACATACTCCCGGGACGCCGGCAGAACGTCTTCACGCGCCTCCTGCGCGCAGTGATGACGATTCCCCACAGCGCCCTCTGCTGGGCGCAGTGGGGAAACGTCATCGCAGCGTGCAGGAGGCGCGTGAAGACCTGCTGCCGGCGTCCCGGGAGTATGTGAGTATGTATGTATGTCTGTATGTTTGTATGTATGTCTGTATGTTTGTTTGTATGTAGTCTGTGTGTATGTATGCCGGATCCGGAATGACCCCCCATTGGAAATCAATGGAGGACAGATCCGGATTACTGGTGTGTCCACACCAAACGGATCCGTCCCCATTGACTTCCATTGGGGGTCATTCCGGATCCGTCTTGGTGCGGATGCCTGGACCGGAGAGCAAACCGCAGCATGCTGCGGTTTGTTCTCCGGTCTGAAGACGGAACGGAATGCTTTCAGGAGCATTCCGTTGTCTTCAGTTCAGTTTTGTCCCCATTGACAATGAATGGGGACAAAACTGAAGCGTTTTTTTCCGGTATTGAGCCCCTTTGACGGAACTCAATACCGGAATTTAAAAACGCTAGTGTGAAAGTAGCCTTAAAGAGGTTGACCAATCTCATCTCAAATTGGTGGCATATCACCAGGCATGATGGGACCTGTACCTATTTCTAGAATGGAAGGAGAGTGGACTGCCCATGTGTCGCTGCCCTCCTTTTTTTTCTATGGGACAGCTGAAAACAGCCGAGCGCTGACCATCCGGTCCGCTTCCCATTAGTTTCTATGGGACTTCCGAAAATAGCAGTACACTTCACTTTGCGGGCTCTATTCTGGCAAGGGTCCCAGAGGTGGGACATCACTGCTCCTGCCTGTCTTTGATCCGCTCTGCTAAAGTCTTCAATAGAACATTAGCGTAGGGTATGTATTATGCAGAGGTTTACGCTGAGTTGAGTGAGGACAGGCAGGAGTAGCTAACATTGCTTCTGTTAGTACAATGCTCACTACAGTGCATATCATAGAACACAGAATGCATACACTACATACTTGACTATGCTAAATGGATTCTGTATGCACTGCAGTGAGGAGCGCTGTAGACAGGCCTGAACTTCAGGGACCTATTTGGTAGAACTACAATAAAATCAATAAATAAAAACAATAGATAAATATTACAAAAATTCTTATTAGAGTATTTTAGCAGTTAAAAAAATGATTGAAGGTTTAGGTACACTTTAACTGTGTCATGGACAGGTCAGTGGTGCATGAAAGACAACTACAGAAGGATATTAATGATGCAGGATAATTATTACCAGAAACTGCAGGGGCAGCATATTTGTACGCAGACTAGTGTAACATACAGAGAAACATTCATATCAGTCACTGGAAAGCAACTTTAAGAACGTTTATGCACATCACATAACAATGCAATACTAAAATGTAACTTTGATTTTAAAATACTTTAAAAACAAACTATAGATGAGATCAAAGTATACCCTTGTCCTACCATAAGAACTTATCACCTATCTACAGGATAGGTGATGAGTATATGACCAGGGTCCAGGGTCCCTCAAGTCAAAGGAGTAAGGTTGCTTCATTCATCAATATGGCACTGTCAGAGAAAGTAAAGCCTTGGAGTTTCATTCAATCTGTGGATTTTTTGTCTATTTCTCCTGCTTCCCTTTTGTACATAATAAAACTAGCCGCCTGTGGCCACTACTAGGGGGAGCTCAGTGCATTGGAATTTATCATTACCATTTTGTGCATTTTGAGAATTGAATGGTCTGACAAAGGAGAACGTCTTCAATATTTACTAGTTTTTCTCTGTAACAAATCTGCTTGCAGCCCCAATAAGGTAGTATAGTAATGATTACTGTAGGTATGTATAGGCAGGCGAGGCTGGGCCATGATGGGTGACAGACACAGTAGTCAGACATAGGCCTGGGCCCGGCTGCTGTGTCTGTCTCATCCCAGAGCCTGTGCGCTCTCCTGGTCAGCTCAGCAAGAGCGATGGCATCATTTTTCCTGCTGCTTGGGAGAGAATAATATACTCCGTTCATAGGGGAATGGGACTAGGTATTACTTTTTTATCTTATTAACACTATAGGGACTTCACTACTGTAAGGGAGCACTAAGGAGCAAGCACTGCTGTAAGTGGGTACTAAGGGAGTATAACTAATGTGTGGGGGCACTAAGGGGGCATTCTATTGAGTGGGGGCACCAAGGGAGCATAACTACTGTGTGAGGGCACTAAGGGTGCATTCTACTGTATTTGAGCACTAGGAGGACGTTATACTATGTGGGGAGACTAAGAACGCATTCTACTGTGAACGGGGAACTAAGGGATCCTCTGCTGGATCTAAAAACCAGAATGCCAAAATGCTGATGTGAAAGTAGCCTAAGCCAAAAGCAGTAGTGGGTCCAAAACACAGAAGAGATGCCAATATTTCTATTACATTTTATCTGTGTTGGAACCACTCCTGGTTTTGGCTTACAATTACTGATCAAATATTGACCATCTAAAAGAGGCTTTATGGATGCTCAAAATACAGGCTTAGTTATCTTAGTTTTTTGTTCTTCTGATGGCTCAGAAGAACAGAAAAATAAACAGTGATGTGAACACAGCCTTACTTCCGCTGCTGCTATCCTCCCCATTGTCAACCACTGTCAGTTCTACTGCCACTGTTACTGCTACCACCTTCCCCATTCTGTCATGGGGTCACTATTGTCCCTGTTACTGCCACTGCTGCACACTGATAAATTAGACCTGACAGTAACATTGGCCTGTAATACTGATGTACAATAAATCTACAGGTAACAGAAGGAATTAGAAAGCATGTTCTTGACTGCCACTACATTTAGTTACACTAAGGGGCCATTGCACTGCAGGGGCGCACAGGTTTTTTGCTTTACTGAAGGGAGCTGTATGCTTTTCATTTTGTTTAACATAAGGAATTAATTCTAAATCTTGGTGCACTGCATAGTGATACATTACACCTGTATTACGGACAGCACAAAACCTACGGAATGGATTAACTATGAATTTGGGTGCACTAGAACATAATGCACATGACGATACACTCTTCCTGCGGTCTCCTTGCACTCTCCCTGCAGTTTTAAGTTCCAAGCCTTCACACCGAGATTGGGCCACCAAGTGGAACAAATATGATTAGTCAGGGTGGCCTGGGTGTACCTGATTTATGACGATTCGTGACAAATTAATTCGTAACAAATCAAATTTCTTGTTGAAGTTTGCCAAATCATCCAAATCAAATTTTTCAAAACTTTGTCTCGTCTCGAATGATAGCCTTTGGGGGCGATGGTGGGAGGTCAGTGGAAAACCTGTACCTGTAACATCTGGCTCATAGTCCAATGTCATGCAAACACCTTCTGATGGTCTGTGTAGACACACACCCTAGGCTTGGGATATGACATTCAATTTCACTTGCAGAATAGATCACAATGCGCCGTTCTTCTAATCAGAGGATCCATTTGTGCAGACATTTGTCTCTGTGTACCTCTTGCTGTCATTCCAGGTCACCGTCATTCTCCCAACTACCGGGACTTGCAATGTTGAATACTGCTGACATCTTAGCCTAGGCACATAATGATATAACAGAGTGGTAAACCAAGGTCTCTCAGGTCAGGTATTCTGTCTCTCAGTTTGCTACAAGTGGTGATAACTGGTATGTCGATGAACAGGAGGTATCGCACAATCATTCCACGTGACTTTATCCAATTTTGAGGTTTTATGTGGTTAAAAAAACTTTGCTTTCAGTCTGGCTTCGGACTGGAGCTTGGTGCAACGTCTGCTACTTCTTCGATTTGCATAACCTTATGTCTTATCCTTCTTGGTGTTGCAATTTCAATGTTGAGAAATGTAGTTACAGACTATCGTTGCAGGTAAAATGCATCATCCTGGACTCCAGACTGTTTAGCTCACCCAGGACAGTCTCTTAGTAGCAAAATAGAAAAGATCTGTATGGGTTTCCAAGAAAACCCCTTCAAGGCTTCCTTGACAAGAAAACTTCCTTTTTTTACCTAAACAAACCAGTCTTACAACATCTTTTAAGGGAATTGTCCAGGACTTAAATAGGTTGTGTCATCTCAGACAGGGGCGTAGCTAAAGGCTCATGGGCCCTGGTGCAAGAGTTCAGCTTGGGCCCCCCTCCCTCCCAGGGCACCTAGCCTTTCTGCTGCCTGAGGCAAAAATTGTAACATGTCTCCCCCATGCCAAATTCTCAACCTAATCCATTCCCTTCAGTCCTACTGTTAAAGGGGTTGTCCTCTTTTTACTACTGATGACCTAGGATAGGTAATCAATATCAGACTGGCGGGGGTCTCTCGGCACCCCCGCCAATCAGCTGTTTTAAGAGAGGGCAGTTTACCTGCTCGCCGTAACATTTGCAGTGATGAGCAGTAAACAGAGCAGAGAAGGCAGCGCTCGTACGAAAAAAAAAGTGGACAACCACTTTAAAGACATACTTGGAAAACATTACATACAGCGCCACATATGTACCTCTTACATCCAGTGACTTCTCTTCTTTGATGTAGATGTTCTCTTTCCTCATCTTCTCCTTTCAGACCAGACCGCTATGATGATTTCTTTCAGCCGTGTCTCGTTTCTGCAGAGTTTAACAAACAAACAGACATCTTACTTTCCTACTTTTCCATCATCCTCCCACCTTCTCAACACCCTATCCTGTCCCCCCAATACTATACTGCAGAAACAGTCCCCCTGAAAATACTGGTACCACACAGAAAAACAATACTCCCTTACTTTTCAGATGAGACCCCCCCATCTCAGACCAGACTCCCTTTAGACCTCTGTCAGACGCTATTAGACCTCCATGTCAGACCCTGCCCCAATATCAGACCTCAGATAAGACCCCCATTAGACCTCCAGACCCCCATTAGACCTCAGACCAGACCTCCAGACCCCCATATCTGACCCCCATTATACCTTCAGACCCCAAATCGGACACCTACTAGACCCCCAGACCCCCAATCAGACCCCCATTAGACCTCCAGACCTCCAATCGGACCCCCATTAGACCTCCAGACCCCCAATAGGACTCCCATTAGACCTCCAGACCCCCAATCGGACCCACATTAGACCTCCAGACCCCCAATCGGGCCCCTATTAGACCTCCAGACCCCCAATCAGATCCCCATTAGACCTCCAGACCCCCAATCGGACCACCATTAGACCTCTCCAGACCCCCAATCGGACCCCCATTAGACCTCTCCAGACCCCCATTAGACCTCCAGACCCCCCATTAGACCTCTCTAGACCCCCAGTCAGACCCTTCAGACCCCCAATAAGACCCCCAATAAGACCCCCAATAAGACCCTTCAGACCCCCATATCAGACCCCCATTAAGACCCTTCAGACCCCCAAAAGACCCTTCAGACCCCCAAAAGACCCCCATGTCTTTCCTTTCAGACCCCCAATAAGACCCTTCAGACCCCCATATCTTTCCTTTCAGACCCCCAATAAGACCCTTCAGACCCCCATAGCTTTCCTTTCAGACCCCCAATAAGACCCTTCAGACCCCCATATCAGACCTCAGATCAGACTTTAAAAAAAATAAACAAACTTACCTCTTCTGCTGCTCCTCTCCCTGTCCTGGCTCTTCTCTTCCCGGGGCCCGCGCTGAAGACACCTGACCTCCTGCAGCGTCAGGTCAGAGTACACAGTACGTCCTGACACTGCAGGCAGTCAGGACACAGAAGCACCGGCACCGGGAAGAGCGAGCAGGAGGAGGGGTAAGTAATGTACAGCGCTCACAGCGCTTCTCTCCCCCTCCTCCTGCAGACTAATGAGCGCTTCCATTATGGAAGCGCTCACTAGTATTGCCTTTATAAGATGCACTGCATCTTATAAAGGGAAAAGTAGAGTACCCTCTGGGCCCCCCTGGCTTAGGGGCCCAGTCGCAGCTGCGACCGCTGCGACCCCTATAGTTACGCCAGTGATCTCAGACATTGGTGGCATATCACTAGGATAAGCCACCAATGTCAGATAGGTGCAGTGTCAACCTCTGGGAATTGCTCCTATCTCCAGAGTTCCAGAAACAGCCAAGTGAGCATGCTCAGCTATTTTCAAAAGTTCCATAGCACTGAATGGAGAGTGCACCGTGAATGCACATCCAACTCTCCATTCACTTAACGTCAGGATAAGTCCATACTAGTCCTTTTCACTCTTAACAAGCATACAGTTTCGCATAAAAAAGCAATAGAAAAACAATTTGCAAGGTGGACCTGTATTGCTCTTTCCAGTGATGCATTTAATTCTTGCTTCCAGAAAAAAAGTTTATTTTCTGCTTCAGTGATATCAGGACATGATAATCTGCTGCTAGCTGAATGTCTTTCTGAAATTCTCCTAGACATATTTCTCAGTAGAAAGTTTATAATTGCAAGCATATTATTCACCCTGTCTCCTGAAGTCACTGATGCAGTTATACCTCCTCTGAGAATACTGGAGATGAAAGAGACATTCCTTACCCATCCAGGTAAAGCATCAACTAACATTTTAAACTCAATCTCTGGAAACTCATTTTTTTATTATGTAACTATTGAATACAATTTTGTCCCACAGCAATGTGTTGTAGAAAGAGAAATATGTGACTAGTGAGTAAATTAAACATAATAAGTTCCTCTGGATATTGCTATTACATCAGGATCACAGAATATATCAATCAAGATATAAGGTTCATAATATAGCAACTGTTCTGAAAAAACAATGAGAGAGTGCAAACAGGCAGATGTATATTAAAATACTGTCATTTCACATACTTTTTAAAGCTGAGGGATACAAGCTCTGCTTAAAGGAATTCTCCGGTGATAATGCCATTTTACCAAGTGCCAGCAGCATGTCCCACTAAGCTAAGGATTCATACTTGCCTTCTTCCAGGTAAGTCCTCCATGCTTCCCCCATCTCCTGGCCCCCATACTGTTTTCTTCCTGCGCTGCATTGGCATAGTCACATTTTCCGCTGCAGCCAATGACTGGTTTCAGGATTGACTTAGCCATGTCACTGCCAGTCATTAGCTGCAGTAGACTTCAGCCAATTGGATATTGATGACCGATCCTGGGGAAAGACTATAAATATCAATTTCCTGGATAACCCCTTTAACACTTCTATTGTTGAAATCATTCTTACTTTACGACATTTATTCCACACTTGCCTTAAACCTTTGCAGAGTACTGAATATGAGGTAATCAACTACATGAGCATATCTCTTAAAAACCCTAGTAATCCCAGAAAACCGTGTTAAAGTTGATTTGTGGGCAATCATAACAGATCTGTTTTAGTAAATACTTATTTCGACATGAAATACTTTTTTGTAAATGTCTTTTTATTTAGATTTTATTGTAAACAAAAAAAAAATCAGCCTCAGACAATTTCAGCAAGAAGAAGACATATAAGGCATATAACAAGAAATCTGAATCTGAGGCTAAAGGTTCTTTTACACAGACCGAGGATTTGGCAGATTATCGGGAACAAAGCAGACAGTCTCAATAACTGCCTGATAATCTGCAGAGATTATGGCTGCATTTACGCATGCAGTGGCCTGGTCTTGGGGTGGTCCCAACACTATGCTGGTTCCCTGCTCTAACGAGGATGGTAAGGCATGGTGCACCCCAATGTTTCTGCAGTAAACCAGTGTGCTTCTTTGCTGGAGGAACTCAAGTGAAAATTATACACTAAATTGCCTTCTTCAGTCTCCTTCGGAGCTCTCTCTCTAAAAGCTGGTACCCTGGACAAAGGGTGGTGGCTCAGGATCGTCCGGCTGGATACGTGGTCACAGGGCTGATGACCCAGGGTGTGTGGCTCAGCATCCCCATCTCTCATCTCCTGATTACTCAAGCAGTCTGGCAGAGTCTCTCCTACTAAACAGAAGCAATGTTACAATTTTAGTCTGTCATAGACTTGCATAGAGTTTCAATGCAAGTCTATAAGAATGAATAAGCAGCCTTTAGAGACGTAAACAAGTCTATAGACATACGAAAACTATAGAAACATGTTGGGGGCAGTGTTTAAGAGTCTTAATGGTACTCTCTCCCCTCCTCTTTCATTGACAGAGCTAGACATTTCTATTATAGATGAGCTTAGTAGAGATGAGCGAGTAGTGAAATATTCGAAAGTTTGAAATTCGATTCGAATAGACAGCGAAATTCGACTATTCGACCGAATATCGAATCCCATTAAAGTCTATGGGAAAAAAATGCTCGCCACTTGGAAATCTCAATTCGACCACTTGGAGGTCACCAAGTCCACCCTGAAACCTCAGAAAAGGATGCCAACACTGCTGGAATGCAACTGGGACAGCAGGGGAAGCATGTCTGGGTGCATATAACGCGCCCAAGTCGCACTATTATGCCACTATCACAGCCTCTCAACAATACACTCCAAAGACAATATAACCTCTCTGTAAAGTGAGACCATACAAGGAAACCTTCTTTCCTCTACATTGCCATGGACCCCAAGCCAAACTAGACAAAAAAGAAGATAAAATTCTGCACCCCTTAAAATCACGTTGCCTATGACAACCACAGATGGCATAGGCAAGGGGGAAAGCAATCAAGCCATCACTATTTTTCCCTCTGTGCCATCCCTGCCTTGCCCAGGCACATGTCCCAAAACATCATCCACGCCCGAGTAACACGGTTACTGCAAAAGGCCATTTGACCACCAACACTTGGACAAGCGTTTGAGGCCGGGGATGCTCCATCTCCCTGACAGCACACTGGGTGAATGTTGTGGAGGCGGGGACGGGCAAACCTGCTACCCCCACCCAAGTTTTGGGCCTTGGTTCTGTCTGGATTTCCGCAACCCTTACAGACAGCTCGGCAAACCCCTCCTTCTCCTTCTAGATTTGTTAAATCTGTCCACCACCCAGTCAAGTCCACAAAGTCCAGTCTCGTCGATAGCCTGCAGAAACTGCAGGGACCTCACTCTGACCCTCCTTCCTCCCACCCTGCCCAATGTTATCAACCCAGTGTTCCCACCCATGCAAGAATCGCAGGAGCTATCTGAGGATTTTGTTTGTTCTGATGCCCAAACACTGGAGCAAGCTCCATCTCTAGCTGATGGTGGTGTGGAACGGGCACTAAAGTGTAAAATGATTAGGGACGATGATGAGACACAGTTGCCAGCAAGGGAGGCTGTTGGAGCAAAGTGAGGCAGTGTAAGAGGAGGTGGTTGAGTATGACGAAGTCAGTGACCCGACCTGGCCCAGTGTCATGTCTAGCAGGTAAAGCAGTGGGGATGTTGAGGGATGCGTAGGACCGCAAAAGGCAGGAAGAGGCCGTGGGCTGGCCAGAGGCTCATGGAGAAGGCAGGCTAGAGCCCGCAGGGCCGCATCTCTTCCCTATAACAGGCCCCCACACAAAGCTCTCCCATCGAGGGCTCTTAGGTCCTTGTTGTGAAAATATTTTAATGAGTGCGCAAAGTTAGCTTGAGGTGAGCCCTCAAAAAAATTATATGGAGGCCCAAGAGGTGAGCCCTCGAAAAAATTAAGTGTAGGCCAAAGAGGTGAGACCTCTTAAAAATTGTATTAAGGCCCAAGAGGTGAGCCATAATAAAAATTGTTTGTAGGCCCAAGAGGTGAGACCTCTTAAAAATTGTTTGTAGGCCCAAGAGGTGAGACCTCTTAACAATTGTATTAAGGCCCAAGAGGTGAGCCATAATAAAAATTGTTTGTAGGCCCAAGAGGTGAGACCTCTTAAAAATTGTTTGTAGGCCGAAGAGGTGAGGCATGAGAAAAATTGTTTGTAGGCCCAAGAGGTGAGACCTCTTAAAAATTATGTGGAGGCCAAAGAGGTGAGACCTCTTAAAAATTGTTTGTAGGCCCAAGAGGTGAGACCTCTTAAAAATTGTTTGTAGGCCCAAGAGGTGAGACCTCTTAAAAATTATGTGGAGGCCAAAGAGGTGAGACCTCTTAAAAATTATGTGGAGGCCCAAGAGGTGAAACCTCTTAAAAATTATGTGGAGGCCCAAGAGGTGAGACCTCTTAAAAATTGTTTGTAGGCCCAAGAGGTGAGGCATGAGAAAAATTGTTTGTAGGCCCAAGAGGTGAGACCTCTTAAAAATTATGTGGAGGCCCAAGAGGTGAGACCTCTTAAAAATTATGTGGAGGCCCAAGAGGTGAAACCTCTTAAAAATTATGTGGAGGCCCAAGAGGTGAGACCTCTTAAAAATTGTTTGTAGGCCCAAGAGGTGAGGCATGAGAAAAATTGTTTGTAGGCCCAAGAGGTGAGACCTCTTAAAAATTATGTGGAGGCCCAAGAGGTGAGACCTCTTAAAAATTATGTGGAGGCCAAAGAGGTGAGACCTCTTAAAAATTATGTGGAGGCCCAAGAGGTGAGACCTCTTAAAAATTGTTTGTAGGCCCAAGAGGTGAGCCATAAATATTTTTTTTTTTTTTTTACAGAGCAATTCTAAGGCGGTAAAGGAGGAGGAGGAGGAGGTGGAGGAGGAAATGGCACTTCATACAGATGGCACTTCACTTTTGGCTGCTTTCCACTGTTGGAGAAGCAAAGTCCAGGTCAATCCACTTGCTGTTCATTTTGATTAGCGTCAGCCTGTCGGCACTGTCGGTTGAAAGGCGGCTGCGCTTATCGGTTATAATGCCCCCGGCTGCGCTGAACACCCTTTCTGATAGCACGCTGGCGGCAGGGCAGGCAAGCACCTCCAAGGCCTGACTGCTACCCTCGCCGCCAGCATCCTCCTCCTCTTCCACAGCCACCTCCACGTCGTCCTCCTCCTCATCCTCCTCCTCCTGCAACTGCCACCGTGAAGCAGACAAAAGTGTGGTCTGACTGTGTAGCTCCGTTGCGTCTCCTCCTACCCCCGTCTCCTCTGCGTGCAATGCGTTCTCCCTTATTGCGATGAGCGATTCTTTAAGGACGCATAGGAGCGGGATGGTTACGCTCACTATAGCGTCCTCGCTGCTGACCTTCTTGGTGGACTCCTCAAAGATACGCAGTACATCGCATATGTCTGCCATCCATGGCCACTCGTGGTTGGCAAACTGAGGGAGCTGAGTTGGAGGCACGCGTGGATTCATAATCTGGTACTCCATCAATGCTCTCTGCTGCTCACACACCCTGGCCAACATGGAATAGGTGGAATTCCAGCGAGTCGGCAGGTCGCACAACAGCCGATGTTCAGGCAAATGGAGGCGTTGCTGGAGTTTTTTTAAGCTAGCAGCAGCTACAGTTGACTTCCGAAAGTGAGCGCACAAGCGCCGCACTTTCACCAGTAGCTCTGCCAGGTTGGGGTAAGTCTTTAGAAATTTTTGGACTACCAGATTAAAAACGTGGGCCAGGCATGGTACGTGATTGAGTTCGGCAAGCTCCAGAGCCGCCACCAGGTTAAGGCCGTTATCGCACACGACCATGCCTGGTCCTAGCTGCAGCGGCGACAGCCACATCTCCGTCTGCTGCAATATGGCGTCCCTCACCTCTGGGGCACTGTGCTTCCTGTCGCCCAAGCTGATGAGCTTAAGCACCGCCTGCTGACGTCTCCCCGCGCCAGTGCTGCAACGCTTCCAGCTAGCGGCTGAGGGCGATGTTAAGGCAGAGGAGGAGGAGGAGGAGGAGGAAGAGGAGGGAGGTTTATCAGAACCCGTGCTGGCAATCTTGGGCGGGGGTGGTAGGTAGGCCGTCTCTGTTTGCGACCCCGTCCCCGCTTCCACAACATTCACCCAGTGTGCCGTCAAAGAGATGTATCGTCCCTGGCCGCAAGCGCTTGTCCACGAGTCGGTGGTCAAGTGGACCTTTGCGCTGACTGCGTACCTCAGGGCCCGCCTGATGTTACGCGACACGTGCTGGTGCAGGGCGGGGACGGCACTCCGGGAAAAGTAGTGGCGGCTGGGGACGGAATAGCAAGGTGCGGCAGCTGCCATCAGGTCGCGGAAGGCCTGCGTCTCCACAAGCCTAAACGGCAACATCTCCAGGGCCAGCAGTTTGGAGATGTGGCAGTTTAAGGCTTGGGCTTGGGGGTGACTCGAGGCGTACTTCCGCCTGCGGTCGAACGCCTGCGAGATGGACAGTTGATGGGACGAGGAGTGTGAAGGTGCAGGCGAAGATGCGGGGGAAGGGGAGGCTGAAGGAGAAGGCCCCAAAGTAGCCAAGGCAGAGGCAGATGTGGAGGTGTCCTGGCTGGAGGTCTGGACCGCAGTGGCAGCACACAATAAAGGGGAAGAGGCAGTGGCAGGAAGACCTTGCGCAGGTTGTATTGCGTTTGCTCTCTCCCACTCAGCCCAGTGCTTGACTTCCAAGTGACGCCGCATGCCTGAGGTGGTCAGATTGCTCTTCTCAGAGCCCCTACTCAGTTTTGAGTGGCAGAGTGTGCAAACCGCGCTCAGTTTGTCATCCGCACAAACATTAAAAAATCTCCACACCACAGAAGTACGAGGCCTCGATGGGGGAGCTTCGCGCGACTGCCCGCTGCCGGAACAGCTTCGGCCCTGCTGGCTGTGGCCTCACTTCTCTGTCTGGACTGTCCTCTGCCTGTGGACATCCCTCTGCCTGTGGACATCCCTCTGCCTCTGGACATCCCTCTGCCTCTTGCTGCCTTTTTCGGTGCTGCGCAGACCACCACCTCTCCACTGCTTTCCCCGCTGGACATCACCCCTGGCCAAGTGGGGTCGGTCATTTCGTCATCCACCACCTCCTCTTCCACTTCCTCACTCTGCTCCTCCTCCTGCCCACTGGACATTCCAACAGCCTCCCTTGATGGCAACTGCGTCTCATCATCATCATCGCTCATGATAACAGATGCTGGTTCAGGGTCCACATCAGCAGGAGATGGCGAATACTCAAGTGGTTGGGCATCACTACAAACAAATTCCTCTGCTAGCTCCTGAGATTCTTCCGGCACATCTGAAAAAGGACCCGAAAAGAGCTCCTGGGAGGGGTCAATGGTGGGATGACTCTGTTGGCCAGGTGTGGAGGAAGGAGGGTCAGAGTGAGACTGTGTGGATGACTGGCTGGTGGACAACTGTGTGGAAGCGCTATCGGCTATCCATTGCACCACCTGTTCAACCTGCTCAGGCCTCAACAGCTGTGTAACCCGCCCCCTGCTTAACTGTCCCATAAAGGCAGGGATTCTGGATGAGTGGGATCCTGGCTGACCCTCACCAGCACGCATTGTATCCCCACTGGCTTCAACAAGGCCACCAACAGCATTTCTGTGCCCCCGTCCTTGTCCACGTCCGATTCCGCTAGCCCCCCTCCGCATTTTATTTATTTTTTGTTACAATATTTTGCCTTCACAGCCGTGTACTAACAGTTCAGACGGTGTGTATTAACACCACGTATATACAATTATTTTGCAAGAGAACGCACAGTACAGGTGCCAATGAAAAGGCCTATTTTTTTTATATTTCTAGGTACACAGCCGTGTACTAACAGATCAGACGGTGTGTATTAACACCACGTATATACAATTATTTTGCAAGAGAACGTAAAGTACAGGTGCCAATGAAAAGGCTTTTTTTTTTTTTAATATTTCTAGGTACACAGCCGTGTACTAACAGATCAGACGGTGTGTATGAACACCACGTATATACAATTATTTTGCAAGAGAACGCACAGTACAGGTGCCAATGAAAAGGCTTTTTTTTTTTTATATTTCTAGGTACACAGCCGTGTACTAACAGATCAGACGGTGTGTATGAACACTACGTATATAAAATTATTTTACTGTATTAACACAGCCGTGTACTAACAGATCAGACGGTGTGTATGAACACCACGTATATACAATTATTTTGCAAGAGAACGCACAGTACAGGTGCCAATGAAAAGGCTTTTTTTTTTTATATTTCTAGGTACACAGCCATGTACTAACAGATCAGACGGTGTGTATGAACACTACGTATATAAAATTATTTTACTGTATTAACACAGCCGTGTACTAACAGATCAGACGGTGTGTATTAACACCACGTATAAACAATTATTTTGCAAGAGAACGCAAAGTACAGGTGCCAATGAAAAGGCTATGAACACTACGTATATAAAAGGCCTTTTTTTTTTGGTGTGTATGAACACTACGTATATAAAAGGCCTTTTTTTTTTTTTTATTTCTAGTACAGAGCCGTGTACTAACAGATCAGACGGTGTGTATTAACACCACGTATAAACAATTATTTTGCAAGAGAACGCAAAGTACAGGTGCCAATGAAAAGGCTTTTTTTTTTTTATATTTCTAGGTACACAGCCATGTACTAACAGATCAGACGGTGTGTATGAACACTACGTATATAAAATTATTTTGCAAGAGAACGCACAGTACAGGTGCCAATGAAAAGGCCTATTTTTTTTATATTTCTAGGTACATAGCCGTGTACTAACAGATCAGACGGTGTGTATTAACACCACGTATATACAATTATTTTGCAAGAGAACGCACAGTACAGGTGCCAATGAAAAGGCCTATTTTTTTTATATTTCTAGGTACACAGCCGTGTACTAACAGATCAGACGGTGTGTATTAACACCACGTATATACAATTATTTTGCAAGAGAACGCAAAGTACAGGTGCCAATGAAAAGGCTTTTTTTTTTTTTTATATTTCTAGGTACACAGCCGTGTACTAACAGATCAGACGGTGTGTATGAACACTACGTATATACAATTATTTTGCAAGAGAATGCACAGTACAGGTGCCAATGAAAAGGCCTATTTTTTATATTTCTAGGTACACAGCCGTGTACTAACAGATCAGACGGTGGGTATTAACACCACGTATATAAAATTATTTTGCAAGAGAACGCACAGTATAGGTGCCAATTAAAAGGCCTATTTTTTTTATATTTCTAGGTACACAGCCGTGTACTAACAGATCAGACGGTGGGTATTAACACCACGTATATAAAATTATTTTGCAAGAGAACGCACAGTACAGGTGCCAAAGAAAAGGCCTTTTTTTTTATATTTCTAGGTACACAGCCGTGTACTAACAGGTCAGACAGTGGGTATTTACACCTGGTATACAAAAAGGGTATTGCAGGCACACAGAACCCAGAACACTAGAGCCAAATAAATGTATTTTAAAAAAAAAATTCACAGCCGTATACTGCCAGATCAGATGGTGCATATACACACTAGGTATATAACAGGGTTTTGCAGCCAAAAAGAACGCAGAACAGTAGTGCCAAATATAGTTTTGTATGTAGCAGAGCACCTAATACACCACTAATGCCTCTCTCTGTCCCTACTCCAGCAGCTATCCCTGAATACAGCAGCCGTTCTCTGCAGAGTGTATATGGTAGTAAAGCTATCACTGTACTGCACTATAGTAGCCCTGATAAGGGCTTTTAATCACGCTCCTGCCTGTCCAACAGCTAAAACCTATCTGTCCCTTCTCCAGCCTCTGTCCCTGACTAAGTTCACGCAGCATATGCGAACAAGCAGGAAGAGCTGAGTTTTTAATATTCGAGGTCACATGGTTTTTCCAGCCAATCCATGTAGACGCCATTTTCGCGCTGCCAGCGTGCTCCACGGGCCTGTCATACCCCCCTGCATGTTGATTGGTGGAAAAAGAGCGCCAGGGAAGGTGGGAGGGGAAACGAATTCTAAGTGCGCCATCGCCGTTATACTCGATTGAAATCGAGTATGCCGAATAGCGTAGTATTCGATCGAATACCGGCTCGATCGAACACTACTCGCTCATCTCTAGAGCTTAGTTATGAAAAGTCTGATTCTGAAGTTTTGCCGAATTTCACAAAGAAATTCAATTAGCGATCAATTACTTTGTCACGAAGTGCAATCCTTTGTATGTAGTGGGTACAATGGCAGGGAACGGAGATCGCGCCTTTTTGGGGTAATTCAGGGTAAAATGTTGATTAAAGACTCCGCATGAAATTTTGTGTGGTGATGTGATAACGTCATCACACTGGCTGGACGTGGTGATGTTATGACTAATGACGTCACCGTGCCGGCATGGTGATGTCATACGTCACCCCACACAAGATTTTGAGCTGTTTCTGCAATCAAGATGGCCTCTTCGCGCGCAAATGGATGAGGTGAGTATGTGTTTTTTGTTTTGCTGCCATTTCAGAAAAAATAGATTCATTACCACAAAGCCTGAGGAAATTTGGCTTCGCTTTGAATCAAATTTTTCCTGAAATTCGGATCAAAGTCAATTTGTTTGGCTTCAGTTCGCTCATAGCTAATTTCTATCTAATGGTGTCTGCGCTGTGGCTCACTAATAAGCATTATTTAAGATATAACAACAGTCATTGCTGGCATGTTTTAGGAAAATCATGCATTCCCCTGGGAATATGTAGACATTCATTCAAAATAAGGTCTAATAAGTAGGCATTTAAGTGAGCTCTGTGCGGGGAGGAGAGAATACTTACCTTGCGATCCTGCCAGTAGCTGCCGGCGTGTCAGTCCACCCAGAAGTGAAGGTGTTGGTGGCTTCACACCAGTGAAGGAGCAAAGCTGCTGGGTGGATTGCAAGGTAAGTATTCAGTCCTTCCCACACAGAGCACACTCCCTTGAATGCCTACGTACATACAGTATAAGCCACAGCACATTAGCCTTAGGGGGCATGCATGATTTTGCTAAAACACACTGACTCCAATGACTGTTTTAACACCATGAATAAAGCTGGACCATCAGTGATTATTAGTGAGCCACAGCACAGCCACCAAAGGGGAGGGGGAAGTATATTGAGCACCAAGGGACGTAATAGTAGTGGTGCTCCAAGTGCTGCACCTGCCCATTGGTGCTTGAAATGTCTAATTTGCATAAAGATAAAAGTGATAATAAAAGTAATAATAACTCCAGAATTCTGCATGCTACCATGCAATAGGCCTGGTTAAACAGGGTTGATCATACTGACAGAGGCTTTTTAAGTATGAGTGAAAAATGCATTTGAAATAGAATAAGAAAGTAATCACTTTGGTATTTTAGTGATCACTACATGCAAACCATAAAACACAGAGGTGGGGGGAAATGGGAAATAGGAACTGTGAAATACTTTTTGAAGTTTAACTCAATATTGTATTGTTATTTCAATGAGCTTTGAAATGTCTTTTTGTTGTCTTATTTGGCATGTGTTTGCTGGGTGTCAGTACTTTTTTTTGTCAGTGTAGTAAGCAGTGTTAAAGGGGTTGTCCAAGGCCCATAAAAAATAAGAGCTCCTTGACAGCTACTACTTCTAATACGTCTGAAGTTTGTTTAAATGATAGGTACCCTTTTTAACGATATCCCTGTTTTATAGTTTGTATTATTTGTATAGTTTGTATTTTATTTTCATTCACCTTCAGTAACTATTGTTATATTTATAAACAGAATATTACTTGACATGTTTGGGTACACATAATGAATTAGCACCGGCAATGTGTTTGATTTATTATCTCCACTCTCTCACCCTCGGGCTCTGCTGAGTATTTCCCGCCATAGAGAAGAGGTGTCATTCAGGTGGCTTGGATACTGCTGGAAGCAATATGCCTCGTCTATAGCACACAAAGGGCTTCCTGAAAGAAGCCACACGGGACTGGGCCAACTGGCTCAGTAGGGGCCAATGAAGCAAAGCCTTCCTGAAGGAAGCAGCAGCCCGTGTTTGTAAACAGAGCAGGCGAGGAGCAGTGGGAGATACTCCAAGACTGTCAGCTAGTTAATTGGATGTCACATCATCCTCAAAACACTGTCTAATGATCCATCATGTAATGACGACCAAGAAAAGGAAATTTGCAGTGCTGTATCTACATGTGGCCCTTCTGCTTCAGATTAAGGGATTAAACGTCAGTTCAGGGCTGCAGTTGCCGCTGTTTATATTGACATTAATGGATCAAGTGCTCAATAAGGTGTTTATGAGGGTGGCTTGCCGGAGGAGAAGCTGGATTAAATATGCATGGATTTAATACAGCAAAAAAATAATTACAACTAATCAAAATGAAGGCAAAATGAATTGCAAAACAAGTGGCTAGCTCTGCTTGTAATTTGTATCAAAATACTAAAGAGCAGTTCTAAGACAGTAATGCCATATATTTTATCTAAATGCACATATTACTATTTTAAATTATTTTCTTAGTACACAGTATTCCTCCTATTTAGCATGGACTCATCCTGCTCATCCTTATCCTCCAGGTTCATGAAACAAACCGACCTTTTTTTAAAGGGAACCTGTCTTGTTAAACATGCTGTGTAATCTGCCAGCAGCATGTCACAAAAATAATGTGGCAAGAGATTAAAAATAAACACAAAATATTGTTGCACAATTTTTTTCTTCACAAAATTGTATGTCTTAGTTATAAAGGATCCTACCACATTAAAAATACAAGGGGTCATTTATGAAGCTGAAATACGCCTATATTGGGCGTATTTCAGGCGCAGATTGCGACTCAACAGTCAGAGCCACAATCTGCGACTTTTCCCTGCTCACGCCAGGTCTAAAAAGTGGGCGTGGTGTGGGAGGGGAAGGAGGCCCATCTCATTTACCATTCTCGATGCATGTTTCAGGTATAGAAAAGGTTTAAATCTAAGCCAGCCCGAAAGCTGTCTTATATTTAGCAGCTGCGGAGGATCTGCCAAAATGATGAAGAGGCCGGCACCTCCAGCGCAGGGGTTTATAAATGACCCCCACAGTCTGCCAGAAACATGTCACAGAGAAGGAGCTGAGCTGATTGGTATATAGTTGTATGGGAAAACATGCCCTCGAAAGATTTAGGAGTCCAGTGTTGGTCCATAGCAGACATAAGTGAAACAATTCTAAAATTCCAAAATTCCATCAAAATTTTCTGATTTCTGACACTTTTGAAGGCCATTAGGGCACTTATATACGGGTCAAATTTGTTTGTACCCAAATAAAATCAGATGGCCGAATTGGACCCAAATCAAATTTTAAGAAATTCGCTGATCTCTAATCCTTAGTGATTGACAGTCTTCCCTTGGTGGCTGTGCATACAGAAATAACTGTCACCCTGAGAATAGCACCGCCCACTGGACTCCTAAGTTCAGAACGAAAAGTGATTAAAAAGGAATCTGTTACCAGGATCTTGGACTATTACCTTCTGTAATACATGAATAGTAGGCAAATAAGGAGTCCAGATTGCTACTTTTTTATTTTCCTACGGCCCCCTGTTAACTCACTGTCAGTGTTTAAAGTTGTGTTTCAGGGTAGCTTTGAGCACTGACAGTGGGAGAATGAGGAGTATTAAAAAATAAAAAATTATAAATCTGGACTCCTTGAGGGTGATTTTCATACATTTTTACGCCAGCTACTGGCATAAAAATAGTGGCAAGACCCCGTTTTGGAGCTTTTTAAATGCCCGTGCAATAAAATATTTTTTGCACCATGCTTGCCACTTCGGAGTGGGGGTATTGCGGTGGCTGGGACATCAAGCCTGACACATTTACCATCTTTTACGCCTGTAAACAGGCATAAAAGCAGTTTTAGTCCAGGTGCACGTACCGCCGGAGGTGCTCCTAATTTGCAAATGACCCCCTTATGTTCAATACTATTCATGTCTTACTGCAGATAATAGTCCAGACTCATGGTGACAGATCCACTTTCAGTGAATGAATGACAAGTTATACTGAGTCTTTTACCACAAAACTTTATATCAATGCTCAGCTCCTCCTGCTCCATGACACCTTGCTGGAAGATCAGACTGTATTTTCAATTTTTTCAGATTCCCTTTATGACTAAATGTTATTTTCTTCATGAAAAAATTATGCATCTTAATATTTTTGTACTTGTCACATTGCTGCAGCCACATCGACAAGGAAAGTGTTAATAATGGAAGTTCCTAGAATGAAACTACAGCCGAGTGAAACAAAACATCTCTCAATGGCATGAAACTCCCGATGAACAGTTTTCCACCCTCTCTGCGTGGCTTTTGTGTTCTAATGTGACTATTGCTCTGTCTGTTCACAATGAAACCCCTTTCGGTAACATGAGCAGCGTTACCTTGTTGTTCTGAATTGGATAGCTAGAAAATCTTATAATTATCTTCAGCTAAATATTATGTATTCAAAACCCTTAAATGAGACCCCTCTCAAGGTTCAGTTAAAGGTATACCAGAATACCAGAACGTATGGTACTTGCAGTAGGGAACAGCTCAGCCCCCAAATGGTAAATAGGAAGAATTGGCAGGACCCCAAAAATGGTGTTACACAGATATTTATGCTAGGCAATAGTCAATAATCACATCAATTCATTCCAGAATTACAATAAATTAATAAATATACATACCATTAATAGTGAAATATATATTGATAGTGCCTTAATTATTATTCAGATGTATATTATCCTAGTAAATACATAATACCATTATTTCATAAATAACGAATGTCCATGAACAACACCTATAAAGACCTCAATTCATCATGAATTACATTAAATATGAGGAATTCATTCATCTTCAGAAACTCTTACTGAGCATGGCCAGAACTCACACAGAGCCTGCCCCAAAGGGAAAAGTCTCTCACTGCCCAAAAGAAGCTAAGGGTTCCATATTGAAAAAGGGCAAATGGTCAATCTACAAAGTAAATTTATAAAAATGAGACATAAACGATGACACACCGTTTTAAGTCACAAAGTACTAAATTATGCTTGTCATAAAACAATGTATTCAATGCATTACATATACCCACATTTCTCA
This sequence comes from Rhinella marina, assembly GCA_900303285.1. Taxonomy (NCBI): domain Eukaryota; kingdom Metazoa; phylum Chordata; class Amphibia; order Anura; family Bufonidae; genus Rhinella; species Rhinella marina. Next base: position 186,848 of record ONZH01030219.1, read on the forward strand.
TTTTGTGATGAACATTACCTAAATTAAAATGAGTCTTTTAGCAGATTGGTACCTATGACACTGGCTGACCTGTCACATGTGCACTTGGCAGCTGAAGGCATCTGTGTTTGTCCCATGTTCATATGTGCCTGTATTGCTGAGAAAAATGATGTTTTAATACATGCAAATGAGCCTCTAGGAGCAATGGGGGCATTGCTGTTACACCTAGAGGCACAGCTCTCTCTCCAACTCCTGCATTTTGATTGACAGGGCAAAGCAGTGAAAACATCATAACACCTGGCCCTGTCCATCAAAATGAAGAGGGTGCTGCAGGTGCAGTGAGAGCAGAGCCTCTAGGTGTAACGGCAACACCCCCATTGCTCCTAGAGGCTCATTTGTATATATTAAAACCTCATTTTTCTCAGCAATGCAGGCACATATGAACATGGGACCAACACAGATATCTTCAGCTGCCAAGTGCACATGCAACTGGCCAGACAGTTTCATGGGTACAAATCTGCTGACAGATGGTCTTTAAAATATTACTAAAGTATCTTAAAGAACATAACTCACTTGATACTCTAGCAGTTCCTAACCAAATGCAGGTAAAATTCTGAATTCCTGAATGTATCCTAAACCTCTGACTTCAGCTGCACATTTAATTTCAGAAAGCAACAACACTGAGCAAAAATTTAAATTACCCAGAGCATATAACTGGATAATCATGAAAGGTGAAAATGTCTGTAAGTGTAGCGCATAGCTACAGTTGCTATAGTTTTATGTATGGTTAACACATTGCTGCTAACTAGTGGCTAAATTAATTAGTATTTAATGTTATATATAGGACCTATGGTCATATGTTAAGGTCCTAAAGCCAGTAGAACACACTACTAATGTAGGAGTGGCTTGCCTTAAAAAAGCACTTGGTGATGCCATCATAGGCAGGTTAGCCACTACCCCACATGGTATGCATTTGCCCTCCTTTTTAAGATAAATGTTAAACAGCTCCAGCAGCAGAGGACATAAGAAAAAGAGCAGCCAGGAGGCTCAAGATACAGCGTGAGTAGTAAGCAGTCCTGTGATGGATGCAGCATCTGCCTGTGTGTGTGCTGAAACCAGGGCACGGAGGCTGCAGCAGGAAAAGGATTCTGCTGTGATAGGGTTGCTGAGAGTGGGGCTGTTGTCTGAGGCCCAAGCAGGCCAGGGTTGGACTGATGTCCCTAGATGGCAATGAGTGACAGTCACCATGGCTACAGTGTCCTGGAGAGACCACCACTGCAGGCCAGTGCTGGACTGATGTCTCCAGATGGCAATGAGTGACAGTCACCATGGCTACAGTGTCCTGGAGAGACCACCATTGCAGAGTACTAAGAACGGGAGGAGAGGGAGTCTCCTTCCTTGCAGGTTTCCAACTGAAGGTGACAGAAGCGGAGGAGGAGGCCGCAGTGAGGACCAGGCTGCACACCAACCAATATGGTGCTGGGATTATTTATATTTTCAGATGCCATGATTAGTCGGAAAGTACAAGGCAATTGATTTTTGTAGTATGAGGACATATGGAGTCCCTGTGTCTCTCCCATGACATAGGGACTAATCTATAGGAGAATTGGTAGCGCAGGTCTTAAAGGGAATCTGTCACCAGCAACCTCCCCAGCCAACTTTTTGCATAGGCACATAGTTGTGGTTCATCTGAAAAAATACTGTATTTCTTTTGTTGATCCAAGGCCCTGTTCCTGAGTTATGATGCTTTTTCTTAATATGCAAAGTAGGCTTTTGGTGTGATGAGGGCGTCAGCATTGATCTTGTTGCCTCCAAGCTCCACTTCTGATGATCGACAAGACCAGGCAGTAGCAAAGCAATGAGGGAGGCTTGGCCACAGAAAGAAGCAGAGCAGATTCCCATTAAAGAGGCCCTGCAATGTAATTGCCACTATTACCCCTGTGATCAAGTAAATTGTGATGTATTGATACTTCTTCGTCACCAGGAAAAAACACCATCGCCAAGATCATTGTATATTGCAGAATAGATATGCAATTGTAAGAGACAGCTCAATGATATCCTAACTTTCATTAGTATGTTTAAAATGTGTTAAAGTTAAATGCATATCTGTTCCTGTATTTCTGTGATTCTGGTCCTTTAAGACAGCAGCCATTGTACTGAGATGCTGGAGTGACACGCCCCAATGAGGTCATCCTGCCAGTTTGCAGAGAGAGAAGAGAAGCAGGAAGTGAAGAGACAAGGAGCTATAGCCATCTTGGCAAGAGAAAGACAGGTGTCTGTGCTGTGTTAAAAGCGTGTGGAGGCATCAGAGAACACTCCTGTGCAGCTAAGCTGTATGTACTTCAGTCCAGAGGCGGACAGAGTGTAAAGAGACAAGCACATTTAGTGGAGCCACGCTGAGAGAACTGTGTGCAGTGGCTAACCAGTGAGGCTGACATTTTGGCTGTGTATATTGCACCAAAACTAGAGACTCTCAGTGCTGTTGAGTACCGGACAGTCACTGCAAAACCCCAACTTACATCACCTCCCAGTGTATGGATACTGCTGGACTGTCAGTTTGCTCAGTGATATCTGCTGCTGGACATTGCATCCATTTGGTTCCCCGGCCTGCTGAGGATTTGATTGCTTCAGAGATCGCCATCGTCGTGAGAAGAGGACACTTCGCTACCAACGAAAGGGCCCCACCGCACGCTTCTACGGACTTTAAGCGGTCCACCTGGACCACTGGGAAAAAGGGGGGTGTGCACCCAAAAGTGAAGTTAGGGTTAGTTAGGGATAGTTCGGAGGGAAATTGTTCGCTCAGCGTCCGTGTTTCAGAAGTGGACGTAGCAAAAGTGGAATCTATTGTAGAATCTGTCTTGAATTGTTCATATTACACTGTGTACATTGCTTGTCTTTCCCCTTGTTCTTTTACCTTTATCTTGCCTTTATTAATATATAGTAAATGCATTGTTCTTAAACTTAAACACCAAGTGTGCGTTCTTTCTGGTTGCGGAACAACCACCTGCCTTGCTCTCGGTTTACACAATCGAAAATTTTGTATAGCCGGTGAGCTATTCAATATAATGTATCTGTAGCGCCACCTGTTTGTTAATTTCATTATTTATTTATCCATCTTACTGAGCTGGTTGAACGTGCACAGTTTAAATCTTCAATTGGCATCAACCATAACTTCTGTTACCAGCTGTAGCAGGAGAGAACTGCTGCAGAAAGGGTGCACCCTCTGAGCTGCCAGGCTGAACATAATCTAGCAAAGCAATTGGAGCAATGAATGCGGAGATCTGGTACAGGGCAGGTCCTAGCTTTGATAGAAAGAGATTGTCATGTACTATATGTTGTCTGACTTTAATTTTTTTGCATTGATCATTGCATAACCCCTTTAAGTGCAAATCTTCTTCTGTCAGGATATGGAGGCAGGTTGGTTGGTGGCAATTCAGCACTTCAGAGATACTGGCCTAGTGGTAGTTTGATGATGGGTGGCTTGGCTGTAACCCCACACCTCACAGCAGTGTCTTCAATGATGATGGTAGCAGTCCATGCTGCTGTCTAGAGTCTCAAGATTTTACTTGAGAAAAGTTTAGTTTGGTTCTCTCCGGAGAATCTCTATCAGGAGCAGGAGCTTTGCAAGTTGCTTCCTCTCCTCTCTGTCTGTGGGGCACTACATATGTATAGAGAAAATTGTTCATTGCTACAAGAAAGTTTATGTGTCTCTACCAGCTTTACATTCAAAGAACTTGTAAGGTACACTTACCCATCACCTTTTGTATTTTACAGTCTTGCCAAGGGAAAGCTCAAAAATGGTGGCAGTAGTTGGGGTGGGGGAGGGAGTCTAAAAAAGTTACAACTGCACTCATGCCAGATGAAGTAAACATGTATGTTAGGTTTCATTTAAAATAGTTTATCTTCTTTCAGCATGATCTCTTTAGCAGATAAGGCCCCTTTCACATCACATAAGAGAGATATGGTCTCTACATATTTTTAGAGCAAAAGCAGGATCAGAAGTTGACATAACATGACATATTTTGAAATGTTTCTCGTCTATCTGCAACTTGATACTCTTCTTGATTAAAAAAATACATAGTAGAGTGGATCATCCATATATGATGTAGAGAGAATCAGAGGAACCCTGTGTAAAAACATGCAAGTATAGGGATTGCTTGACCTCTCTAAAGGTCCCTTTACAGAAATCATTAGTTACCAATATTTGCCTGCTCATCAGAGGGAGTGAGAGCAGCCTTTACATGTAGCAATCATCTGCTCTGTATGGGGAATGGCAATGGCTACTGTAATCGCTCACCCCATAGAAAATCATTGTCTCTGGAGCAGATCACTATTACATAGCGTGATCTGCTGCCCAGAAATAATAATTTAGGTTACTGCATCAGTGATGCTTTCACCTACTGAATACCTTTTGCTCATTCATTGGGTGATCAGTACCAACTTTACACAGGCAAGAGCAGATTGGCCATAGGCCTTACAGGGAAATTTCCGGGCCTGTGGAAGTTTTTGGGGATGTATTTTGTGCTGCCGGCGGTATTTTGTGATGGACTGTGGTATTTGGCTCTGTTGGGGTGGTAAAATGTGCCACAATATGGTATTGCTGGCCCTGGAAGGGCCATTCACAAACGAGTGCTCCTAGGTAAAATTCTTCCGCTAATTGCCCCAATTATAGGCTATGTAAAGGGACTTTAGCAAAGTCCACTGCTATTCCCGGGTGGATGAGGTTAGGAGACGTATCTGTATTAAAAATAAAGCTATCTGGAATTTTATTTCATCTATCTTCAAAGCAAAGCAGAAATTGTGGTCATGAAGCATGCCCAATTTTTTAATGTATTTTCTGTTATTGATTTATGTAAGAATCACATTCACAAAGTTGTTAGTGCTGCAATAAGCTAGACTATTGTTTCTTTGTTCTGTTCTACTGGCAGGTAGTCTATGAGCATGGTCAACGCATTGAAAACCTGTAATTAAAGTGTTTTGGCCAGTTGTCCTTCCGTATGCTTCTTTCAGAATTTGAAAGGCAACAGTTGGGTCCACCTGGCAGAATTCCAATCTCTGTAAGGTACAGTACTCACAGGTATCATGAAGCATCAAAACACTGTATAAACTTATTATTAGAGATGAAAGAATCAATTCTAATCTAATTGAATTTTTTAATAAGAAGAGGATCACATGACTCCAGGTGGTCTCTTAGCTGGCAAGCTTGCCCATCCAATTCCTTGCAGTCAGCCTCAGTTAATCAGGAGGCATTATACCTACACATGTCATAAGTGGTGTTTGCTGTTGTTGTACTGTACATTGCTGTGTTAGGACATCAGACGAAGGGCAAGAAATGTTATCAACGCAGAATACAGCTAGTGTCAGGAAACTTTCAAAGTTTGGTGACACAATAGCTAGTACTGTTATTAGTGTTGACCAAATTGAAGCCAAACAAATTGACTTCGATCTGAATTTCAGGAAAAATTAGATTAGCCACGAAGCCAAATTTCCTTGTGCGTCATGGTAATCAATCTATTTTTCATGAAATTGCAAAAAAAACGCATACCTCATCCATTTGCTCGATCAAGATCAGTGAGGATGTCACCGGACCCGGCCAGCATGATGACATCATCACGTCACCACTTGAGTTTTCACACTGGTCACTAAGCCTAATAATTGGCGCCACTTCTTGGTCTATACAGATCACTTTACTACAGTTAACTCGTTATAATCCTGCCTGTAATTATATCTCCTCTGTGTATACATAAAATAGCATCCTCCATTCACAATAGGTGATTGTCAGAGATTATTTATTCTTTCCTTGTACAATGACCTCTGCACAGATCACAGAGCGTGCTTAGAAAACTCTCCCATAGAAGTCAATAAGGTCCCCTCCTGACCATTGTGTCTATGGCCCATGGGGTTGACGTAAAGAAATTTTCTTAAAGCTTTCTAAATACTGGTAAGAACAGCTAACGCAAGATGGCCGCCCCCGAAATCATGTTCAATCAGAAGATAATAACTAGAGATGAGCGAACATGCTCGTCTGAGCTTGATGCTCGTTCGAGCATTAGGGTATTCGCATATGCTCCCTACTCGGACGAGCATATCGCGATCCTCGAGGAAATGGCAACTTCCTCTTCCTGCATGTTAGCCGCCTTTTTTCAGCCAATCAACATGCAGGAGAGTCTTTGGTACCTCCTAGCATCACGTGGGGCCCCTACAAGTCGATAGCAGGGAATGGCTGGCCAGATCAGATAACCTGGGAATATAAGAATCTGGTCCCGCGCTGCTCGCGTCATACGCCGTCTGCATGAGATTAGGGATAGAGCTGCTGTCTGTCAGGGAGTGTTAGGGCCTGAATTTAGATGTTGGTTAGGCAGGAATCACCCACAAAGAACCCAACAGTCCTTCTAAGGGCTACAAGCACCTTTTTTTTTTTGGTCTCCTCCAGGCTGCTGGCTGGGACTTGTAGTGCAGCTACCGCCATCTTGGCTGCACACTGTACACAGTGACTGGTGGCAGAAGGGACAGCACGTGGTCCACACAGACCCAAAATAAATTGCCCAAAGTACTCATTTTTGCTGCTGCTGTACCTTGGCTTGCTGAGATCTGTAGTGCAGTCTAGGGAATACATTTTTCTGTCATTTCAATACACTACAGTCCAGTGAACAATTATGTAGTGTACTGTACAGTAGCGTCAGTCTAGGGAATACGTTTTTCTGTCATTTCTATACACTACAGTCCAGTGAACAATTATGTAGTGTACTGTACAGTAGCGTCAGTCTAGGGAATACGTTTTTCTGTCATTTCTATACACTACAGTCCAGTGAACAATTATGTAGTGTACTGTACAGTAGCGTCAGTCTAGGGAATACGTTATTCTGTCATTTCTATACACTACAGTCTAGTGAACAATTATGTAGTGTACTGTACAGTAGCGTCAGTCTAGGGAATATGTTTTTCTGTCATTTCTATACACTACAGTCCAGTGAACAATTATGTAGTGTGCTGTACAGTAGCGTCAGTCTAGGGAATACGTTTTTTTATATATCCTACAGTGCAGTGAAAAATTGAGTGGTTTGCGCTGTACTAGCCCCGTCTAAAGACTATGTTTTTCCTCTCAGTTATATATACTACAGTGCAGTGAAAAATTGAGTGGTTTGCGGTGCAATAGCCGCCGTCTAAAGACTAAGTTTTTCCTCTCAGTCATATATGCTACAGTGCAGTGCGAAATTGTGTCGTGTGCTGCACACTAGCCGGAGTGTAGAAAATATACGTTTTTCCTCTCAGTTATATATTAAACAGTGCTGTGAAAAATTGAGTCGTTTGTGGTGCAATAGCCACCGTCTAAAGACTACGTTTTTCCTCTCAGATATATTTACTACAGTGCAGTGTGAAATTGTGTCGTGTGCTGCACACTAGCTGGAGTGTAGAAAATATATGTTTTTCCTCTCAGGTATATATTATACAGTGCAGTGAAAAATTCTGTTGTGTGCTGCACACTAGCCGCAGTGTAGAAAATATAAGTTTTTCCTCTCAGTTATATATTATACAGTGCAGTGAAAAATTCAGTTACGTGCTGCACACTAGCCGGAGTGTAGAAAATCTAAGTTTTTCCTCTCAGTTATATATTATACAGTGCAGTGAAAAATTCTGTTGTGTGCTGCACACTAGCCGGAGTGTAGAAAATCTAAGATTTTCCTCTCAGTTATATATTATACAGTGCAGTGAAAAATTCTGTCGTGTGCTGCACACTAGCCGGAGTGTATAAAATATACGTTTTTCCTCTCAGTTATATATTATACAGTGCAGTGAAAAATTGAATGGTTTGCGGTGCAATAGCCGCTGTCTAAAGACTACGTTTTTCCTCTCAGATATATTTACTACAGTGCAGTGCGAAATTGTGTCGTGTGCTGCACACTAGCCGGAGTGTAGAAAATATACGTTTTTCCTCTCAGTTATATATTATACAGTGCAGTGAAAAATTCAGTTACGTGCTGCACACTAGCCGGAGTGTAGAAAATATACGTTTTTCCTCTCAGTTATACATTATACTGGGCAGTGAAAAATTTCTGTCGTGTGCTGCACACTAGCCGGAGTGTAGAAAATATAAGTTTTTCCTCTCAGTTATATATTATACAGTGCAGTGAAAAATTCTGTCATGTGCTGCACACTAGCCGGAGTGTAGAAAATATAAGTTTTTCCTCTCAGTTATATATTATACAGTGCAGTGAAAAATTCTGTCGTGTGCTGCACACTAGCCGGAGTGTATAAAATATGTGTTTTTCCTCTCAGTTATATATTATACTGTGCAGTGAAAAATTGAGTTGTTTGCGGTGCAATAGCCACCGTCTAAAGACTACGTTTTTCCTCTCAGTCATATATACTACAGTGCAGTGCGAAATTGTGTCGTGTGCTGCACACTAGCCGGAGTGTAGAAAATATACGCTTTTTTCCTCTCAGTTATATATTATACAGTGCAGTGAAAAATTCTGTCGTGTGCTGCACACTAGCCGGAGTGTAGAAAATCTAATTTTTTCCTCTCAGTTGTATATTATACAGTGCAGTGAAAAATTCTGTTGTGTGCTGCACACTAGCCGCAGTGTAGAAAATCTACGTTTTTCCTCTCAGTTATATATTATACAGTGCAGTGAAAAATTCTGTTGCGTGCTACACACTTGCTGGAGTGTAGAAAATATACGTTTTTCCTTTCAGTTATATATTATACAGTGCAGTGAAAAATTCTGTTGTGTGCTGCACACTAGCCGGAGTGTAGAAAATATACATTTTTCCTCTCAGTTATATATTATACAGTGAAGTGAAAAATTGAGTGGTTTGCGGTGCAATATCCGCCGTCTAAAGACTACGTGTTTCCTCTCAGTCATATATACTACACTGCAGTGCGAAATTGTGTTGTGTGCTGCACACTAGCCGGAGTGTAGAAAATATACGTTTTTCCTCTCAGTTATATATTATACAGTGCAGTGAAAAATTCTGTCATGTGCTGCACACTAGCCGGAGTGTAGAAAATATAAGTTTTTCCTCTCAGTTATATATTATACAGTGCAGTGAAAAATTCTGTCGTGTGCTGCACACTAGCCGGAGTGTAGAAAATATAAGTTTTTCCTCTGTCATATATACTACAGTGCAGTGCAAAATTCTGTCGTGTGCGGCACACTAGCCGGAGTGTAGAAAATATACATTTTTCCTCTCAGTTATATATCATACATTGCATTGAAAAATTGAGTGGTTTGCGGTACAATAGCTGCCGTCTAAAGACTACGTTTTTCCTCTCAGTTATATATTATACAGTGCAGTGAAAAATTCTGTTGTGTGCTACACACTTGCTGGAGTGTAGAAAATATACGTTTTTCCTTTCAGTTATATATTATACAGTGCAGTGAAAAATTCTGTTGTGTGCTGCACACTAGCCGGAGTGTAGAAAATATACATTTTTCCTCTCAAT
>ONZH01030220.1:0-98235 GCA_900303285.1 Rhinella marina
CAGCAAATTTATGAAAAGGGTAACACCCCCCTCCTTTACTGTTGGGACTGGGGCGTTCTTTATTATATATATTTATATTGCTATGTCTGTACAACAGTTATTCACTGATAACTGGGTTATTGATATTATCTAAGGGGCTCTTGTCTCTATGGGAACAAAGGTGGGCAGGGAGGTCATGTGACTTCTCCTCTAGACATGCTTGCTGCAGTGCATGCTGGGATTGTTACTTTCACTTTGCAGCTGCTCCTCCCACACAGCCTGTCTGAGGGAGCTCCTCCAGGGAAGTGTGTCATGGTGAACAGGTTAGATAAATGACGTACAGCCAGTACATGTCACCTGAGAAATACTTCATAGTGTTGGCTATTGTCTGGGGGAATTTTGGATTTTTGATACTTAGGGTGGCCAACCCCTTTAAACATAAACCCTAAACTGCCAGACCTAAAATGGAATGGTTTAGATCAAAGCATATTCATGTGTTAGAATGGCTCAGTAAAAGTCCAGACCTAAATCTCACTGGGAATCTGTGGCAAGACTTGAAAATTGCTGTTCACAGATGCTCTCCATCCAATCTGACTGAGCTTGAGCTATTTTGCAAAGAAGAAAGTTTCAGCCTCAAAGCTGGTAGAGACATACCCCAAAAAACTTGCAGCTGTAATTGCAGCGAAAGGTGGTCCTACAAACTATTGACTCAGGGGGGGCTAAATACAAATGCACGCCCTACTTTCCAGAATTTTACTTATTAATAATTTTGTATTACATTTTTTTTTCACTTCACACATACTTGCTACTTTGTGTTGGTCTATCACATAAAATCCCAATTAAATGCATTTAAGTTTGTGGGTGTGACATAACAACGATCTGGTGGAAACACACAAAAAAATATACAGATTTTCTGTTTGGAACACTTATGTACAGGTACTTTTTCAGGTCCACCTTATCCTTAGTTATTATAATGTTTGCAGTGATATGATGTGTTTTATGGTTATACAGTATGTTGTAATGTAACATATTCCGGTGTGATTTACCTATATATACAGTGTGTATTTATGATTTTGTATCTTCTGTATTACAAGGCCAGCAGCCATGTTGGGGGTAATTGATTGATGAATGGACTTAAGGCTGCATAGAGAGTCCAGCTGTCTGCCTCGTTCCTGGGAAACAGCCAAATTGCTCCCTGGGAAGTAGTTAGCACCGAGGTGCTAACAAGAATTGGCCCATTTGTGGATCACACTTCAGGAAGAGGACTGCAGACACCCGGGCTCCTTGGGTCAGCAGGGGGAAATCCTAACCAGAGAATGAACAATAATTTTAGTGCTTCATAACTTGTTCATGAGGGGGTGGATGTCTCCAGAACCCAGTGTCACGAGTGGGCTTGCGTCTGGTATCAGACGTTCTGCGCGGCTTTCAAAAGTGACATAATTTGACATGTTTTCCCCTTGGTTTGGTTTCTGGTTACCACACCCCTTCCCCTCAGCTGTTGTAGGTGTGGTAATTTTCTCTCCTCTATTTATTCCTTCATGTCCCAGGATTCACTGCGGTTTATACTTTCTGCCTACTTTGTAGTGTGTGGTGTGGATCTCGGCTGAGATCCGGTTGCTGCGATATCTGCTTTAAGATAAGTGACATTTTCCCTTTTCTGGATTTCCTTCTGGAGCCCCCTGTTCGTCCTTACTCTTGGAGGAACAGGTTGACTCTTTCCTGTGTCACTAGCTGCAGGGTTCTTTAGGGTGAATTGATTATTAGGCTTATTATTGATTATTAAGGCTTGTTCATACTGGTATCCAGTCAGGGCCTAGTTTCAGGGTTTCCAGCAGGAGGTGACTGTTTCCTTGGTTTTGGTCTTTTCCCTTCCCTTGTACGCTCGGTGGGGCTATTCCCTCCATACCAGAGCGTGACACCCAGCTCATCACCTCTGGTATGATGGGGGCATTGCAGGGACACCAGACATGGTGTATCAATTCGCCTTCACCCTCAAAAAAGAAGGATCTCCCCTTCCGAGTGTCCTGGACGTGTCTTGTTTGATATGCTAGGACTCAGAACGATGAGATATGAATTGTGAAGAAGGGCTGGGGCCTGTATCCTCACCAGGGCAACTGGGAAAATATCTTTAGGATATTTTCACATGTGTGCCCTAGATGGCCAGGGGGCAGGCTGCATGTGTAATGAAATTCAGCCCAGAGGGGCTGAGTCAGAGGTGTGGGGGGAGAATCTCTCTCAAGCCTGCTCCTTGAGGAAAGACATAAAAATGTAAGAGCCTGTTAGCTCCATGAAGAGTGTGTGTGCAGTCTGAGGCTGTATGTTGTTTTTCCGTGAGGCTTACTACCGTTTGTGTGTCTGCTTGCGAGTGGAACACTCAGGGGTGTCCTGTCGACCTTATAACGGACAGGTGGTGGCAGCAAAAGTTCAGTGTTATTGTGTGGGTGTGCTTGCAGGCTTCAGGTGGCGATTTATGTGAGTTATGGCCCGGTGAAGAGCGTAGCAGCGTGTGAGGGCGTGAGGTGAATCGGCCTGAAGGGCTTGGGAAACCTCACGTGACGCGGTGGGCTGGTCTGGTCCCCGGTAAGTGACAGTACGCTTACTGTATTTAAATGACTAAACAGAGTCCACCAGATTTAAAGTCGATTAGTGCTCTACATGGTTGTGTAATGTGCCTAGCTCTTTTCCTTGTCAGCCATGCTCAGGCAGGAGAAGGATGGGGAAGTATACTACCTACCGCCTAGTAAACTCATTATCACTTGATGGAAAGGGTGGTTAATAGAGATGAGTGAACGTGCTCGAAACGAGCACTGTACCGCTCGCCTCCCCTGCGCTCGCATGGGCGCAGGCAGCCGCTTCCGTCCTCCGTTTCGAGCACGTTCGCTCATCTCTAGTGGTTAATGACAGCTGAATTGTACTACTGGAGGTCTACAAAAGGCAGTACTATAAAGCTGGCCATACACAATACATGCATGTTGTTCAAACCCACCATTTTTTCAGCACCTGGTGACCAGCTAATGTGTATGGGGGCATCCCAACTCTCCACCGGTAGCAGATGCTGGGGAAGATAAAGACAAGCATTTGGATTTCATGTGTCTGATCCTTTTGTTCTCGGGGAGATAAACCACTGCCAGACTCCTCTTCCTCCTGCTGTTCCTACTGAGGACACATGCCTACTGTTCATACATACAACTAATTAATGAAACTAAAATTAAATAAATTAAACTTTTCTATAAAGAGAGGGCCTGGGAAGGAAGGAAATTGGGGCAATCAGCCCTCCTATCAGGCCAGACAGCTACATGGCACTAGTTCTGTGTAATCAGCAGGTACCAACGTAATAAAGCACCAATAAACTTGATTACATTTACATCTCTGGCCCTGAATAGTCGGCACGATTTGAAACCAGAACAAACAAAATATAGAGATATGATTTGCCTACATTATTGGAAAATATATCACGTTACAAACAGCCAAACAATCACATATCCCTTATCATAATCTGCAGCTGTTCTTGCAGTATCTAAATCTCCTTCTTGCAATAATATAAGTAAAACAAAATCAGCAAACGGCCTAGAAAAAGAATATTAGATCTGATAAATATGTTACTGTCTCCTTTCCATGTATTATGCGCTATTTCCCCTTAGAAATAATTTAAACCTTCAAGACTTCAAGATCTTAACAGCGAACTCCAACAAGTTTAATATTACTGCATTAGTCACTATTAGGGATGATCGAATTGACTTCGAATGAAACATCCAAAGTCGATTTGCATAAAACTTTGTTTCAATACTGTATGGAGCAAGCGCTCCGTACAGTATTAAAATGTATTGACTCCAATACATAATACATGTATTGGCATAATAACTTCAGAAATTGATTTATACAGTAAAAAAACATTTCCCGAACTCGGGTTCAATTTCAAGGTACCATTTGGAACCGAACCCAAGTTCGGGAAATGTTTTTTTTTTACAATATAAATGAACGGACCTTGCTTGTCTCTTCGCCGTGTTTTTTCACACAACTGCAGCCAGGTAGCTTTCTTATAGAAGTGAAACAAGGGATTTATCAATGTATTTTTGCCAGTTTTTTTGGTGTAAATACATTGAGAAATATGGTGCACCTGTTCCACTTTTTCCAACATAAAAGTGAGATAAATGTGTGAGGTAAACTTTTTTTTTTTATTACGGTTTGTGTCTAAAATCTGGGGCATTGTACATGTTCTGCATTGCCTTGGAGTGATTGATGCATGTACAATGGGAAATTAAGTGCAGGGGGCCCATACTAAGTTTTTCTATGGAGCCCTATGAGAGCTGTCATCCAGTTATAGTTAGCTAGAACTTTTAGAATACCACAATTCAGCACAAAAGCAAAATCAGTGCTTTCCAGCTTTGCTATTAAAATTGAATGATGGCAGCAGGAAGCGTGACAGATGAAAATTAGTGATGTTACATCCAAAGTATCTTCGTTTAAAACTTCGGATTAATAGCGTACAGAAATCCATCTCTGTACAGTATTAAAATGTATGGGCTCCAATGAGCCAAAGTTAGTTATAAGTGAAGTCACGGGTGACTTCGTTGAATAACTTCGGTAATTGAAAGTGGTGTATTTAATCAAGAAGGCCGCGGTGGCCTCTACGCGATCAAATGGATGAGGTGGGTATTTTTTTTTACTGGATTCACCTCTGAAAGTCCTCAATGTTAGGGCCCATTCACACAACCGTGTGAATGGGGCCACATCTATTCCGCAATTTTGCGGAATAGATGCGGCCCCATTAATTTCAGTGGGCGGCATTTGATCTCGCCGAGACGAGGCTCTGTGAAAATGTATAGAGCATGTCCTATTCTTGCGGACAAGAATAGGCATTTTTTATGGGGTGCTGGCCATGTGTGCTCCACAAATGTTTGCGGATCTGCAACGCCACGTCTGAACGGCCCCTTAATCTCAGATGCCACGATCAGTGATGGATGCGGCATCTGAGGGGTTCAAAGATGGGGTGAGGGGGGGGTCGCCATCACCGTTCCCTGTCATTACAACCGACATTCAAAATGTGTATGTGCAGGGACTCTCATACAGAAAAAAAAAAAATTCAAAAGATATGATAAAGTAATTAAAATAATTGAAAAGACAGGAAAAAGTTGCATGAAAGTTGACCACGAGGGTTATGTTGCTAGCAGCGAAATATATAGCTGATATGGAGCCCTTGGAGAGAAGGGGCCCAGACCTGGTTAGTCACATCATCTTCACTACTGGGTTGCAATAACCTGTACAGGACTTTCTCCTCCAGAGGAATTGCATTTTTTGAATACCATTGGTGGGGATATGGCCAAAGAGGTAAACAAACACCAATTCCTTCTGGCCTGGTATCCAGATGAAGGAGACCGTTTTGATTATTGATATTAAGCCCCTTTCTTTTTAATGTATGTCACTGGATATACATTATTTATAAAAAAAAAATACGTAGCCTTTTTTATTACTCTGACTTTGTTCATACAAGCTATTATACACGTATGGTAAGCAAGAGGTGGTGGTGGTGGTGGTGGTGGTGGTGGTGAGGGGGGGTTATTAAAAACGGAGTAAATTAAAACTGGCTTAGTTTTCCATAGCAACCAATCAGATTCCATCTTTCATTTTCAGGGCTCCTTTGGAAAATGAAAGTTGGCATCAGACTGGTTGCTGTGGGCAACCAGTTTTCCTTTACATCAGTTTTGATAAATCTCCCCCACAGTCTTTAGCAAGGCCAGGCAAGTCTCTGTTTTTTGCTTTCTATACTTTGTGATAGCCTAATATATTAGTTGGATAAAATGAGCCTGCAGAGATTAATTTTCTGAAGTTTACATTTCTATGTAAACCAAATGTGGAGTGATGTTTACTGCATAAATCTCAATTTTTGCATTTGTTATTTAATAAGCTATAGTGAAAAGAAAAGTTGAGATTGCAGAGCTACAGAGAGCCTGTCACTTGGAGCCCTCACAGCATCTTGTGACGGTATCTGATTGTGGATTTAAATGTTCCATCATCAAAAGCTTGAAAATGTCAGCATGTTGTAAAACCAGTGCCAGGAAAATGAGATAAAACTTTTCACAGTGCAGTATATTTAAATAAAACATTCGTTTTATTGATTTTCACAAAACTTTTCCAATGCCCTTTTGGCATCTAATAATATTATGTGGCCAGCAAACATTTCAGAAATTAAAATATTTTCTCTTTTAAGTCTGATATACATTTTCTTTCATGTGGTATAATATTTTTTTTGCATACTGAGATTTTTATATTTAAAGTGACCCTCTGGTTTTACATAAACATTTAGGGCTCCTTCAAACGAATGTATGGCCACTATGCCCGTGTTGCAGACTGCAAATAGTGGTTCACAATACACCAGCACAGGCCGGGAGATCTCTGTGCTGTTGTCAGACCCATTGACTTCAATGGGTCTGCAATCCGCAACATATGGCAAAAGATATGACATGTCCTATCTTTTGCGGTGCGGAGGCATGGACCCAAAAGGGCTTCTGACTGTTTCTATGGACTTACGATCTGCAGCACAGTTTTCACACAGTTAGAGACCATGTATTGCGGACCTCCTGTTTGCGGTCCGCAACACGGGCACCGCTGCCATAAGGTTGTGTAAATGAGCCCTTAGTAGTAGTTATAGAATTCTAAATAAATGTACCTAGTGACCATTTGAAGTTTTGTGCTGCAGATCCCCCTGTTCCGAAGCTTCTCTTCTCTTGCCCAAGAAACTGCCAGCTTCTCGACCTACAGTAGACACAGTGTGCTTCAATAACATCCTACTGCTATTAGATGGACCACCACTGAATCTTTAATGGTATAGTAACACGTACAGATTTCTGTATTCAGTGCAATGCATAAACCTTTGGCATTCAGGTTGACTTCCACACCTTATGGATTATTAAAGTGTTCTGATATAGTACCATGACGCACAGAATTAATTTGACACAGTTTGGTCCCCAACAACATTGGCAACCCTACAACTTGGTTGAAGAGTCAGTGACTTGGTTTGGGTTTCGTTTTTAATACTATCTCCGTTCAGCATTAAAATGTATGGGCTGCAATACTTTGTGGATTTAATTTGGTATTCCTATCTGTTTATTTAAAATTATTTTAAAATAGGAATCCAAAATCGGCTTTGATACCACTGTATAGTTGAAGAAACAGTAGTTCCAGTAAACTAGAGACACGTTGACATGTCATCCAACATTTTATGTCAGTTAAAACACATACTTGAGGTCAAGATCATGCACAGTCAGAGGCACATAATTGGAAACGCTGCCTGCTGAATTTGGAGGTAGTCTTAACTTCTAAAAAATGAAACACAAACAATAAAAATATGCTAGTTCAGTATTAACTGCAGTTTACAATTGGCATAGACCAGATTCCATAAATGTCAAGAAATGGTCTTTGCAATTTTTTAATTGATAAGTATATCTGCAGGATTGCTTTACTGTATAAGGTAAAATAATTTGACAGAACACAAATTACATTTGATACATGATAGATACCAATGCATGTAATTAACTAAAGGTACTGGGCAAAGATCTTGAAAAAAATCTTATTTCTATTCTGAGCAACTATTTACTAGCATTGTTGGAGAAGTTGCTACACAACGGACTTGCATCTGGATTAAGTTATTGCCTAGCCTTCTCCTGGTTTAGAGTGGAGCGGTTGATTGCTTAGCCTTTATGCGTCCAGGCCTTATTATCCTCTGTTTGATATGGATATTATTTGCTATGTGCATTTGTTTTTAGCTTCAGTATATTTTCCTTGTTTATTTTGTTATAGCAGTGTATCATGGGACTTGTGGTCCTCCGGTCTTTCATTGTTGTCAGCATTGAAAGTTGTCTTTTTGTTGAGTTTTTTTTTATCTTGGCTCTCTTGATGGATTGTACTTCAGAACAGTGACAGTTCAGTACAGTATATCTTTTTTTCACTTCACTGTCATTCCTCTTCTCAAAACCAGTATGCCATTGCCATCTCTCATGTAATTCATTGTCAGACTCTCTCCTCCATCTGTGGCTGTCATCATCTGTTAGTTTATTTCTGTACATTATTGTCTGCCAGTGTTGATATGTGATACATGTTTCTTCTAATTGTTGTGCACTTCTGCCCTACTGTAAATCCTGGTAGTATCTGAGCACCAAGAGACACTCTTAGTGCTAGTACAACAGTACTAGTACAATAAAGGCAGGGTTATGGCAAGGGGATGGCTGTCAAATGTAATAAATGTAAGAGTATAATTTTTGCATGAGCATATTACATACACATACAACAGATGGAAAAAGAATGGTGGGTTTATGTGTTTTAGGAGCCCCTCACAAAGAATGGAGCGGCATGCATTGTGAGGGGCTGCTCCATTCATCTGTACGAGATTTCTGGAGACAGCCAAGCACAGCGCTCAGCTATTTCCCATTAGAGATGAATGGACTTGCAGTTTGCATGCCCAACCTGATGCTCCATTCATTTCAGGGGACCCTGAAGGGTACAGGGTACCTATTCTCTTGATCTGTGGGGGTCCCAGCAAGCCCCATTCATTTCTATGGGAGAAGAGCAGAGCAAGTGTACATGCTGGGTGTTGGAGTTTCACCTGAAGTGCCATAGGTTGCCTACCTCTGGGATAGGGGATAACTTTTAACAATCAAAATACTCTTTTAAATAAAGAAATACATTTTTTTCATACACTGTATAACAAGTTCACTTTAAAACTAGATGGGCTCACTTGTCTGTGTCCCCTGGCTTTATTTTTAGCAATTGACTTCTTTCCATTATCTTTACTGTACAAGTTTTATTGCTGCAGCTATCCAGAGAAAATGTCTTGAGGACATGAATATAAAAGAAACAAGCATTCTCCAATGATCTGCAAAACATAACCTTTGTCCATGAAGTAAAATCAATTATCCTTATTTTAAATTCTCCAGCTTACACAGAGAAGCCCCAGACAAGGTCTTACAGATTGCACCATAAAGACAATTACATTTTGTGGGAAACAACAGAATCAGCATAAATAAATGAATGTGCAATCACTGCTAAATGTTCTGGTAATATACAATTCATACCTAATGTATAGCTTTAATTTTAGACATAGAACAACCACAAAATCTGATTGGATTTCATTAAGGCTCTGTTTCCATCAAGTTGGAGACTTCTATTGGAAGCATATGTTGAGAGAATTTCCTATTATATACAGCTGAAGGAAGGCTCCAACATATACCAATGTAGAGGCATATATTAGCAATGTTAGTCTTTAGGTTCCCATGTTCCAAAAACATATTTGTGCAGTCCATGTTTTTGTGGGTTGCCTCTACGTAGAAAAACCTAGTTAACTATGTTTTTCTATTAAAAATGTATTTCTTTATAGCTTTCAACTCTGGACATGACTCAATTATCAACATGATCTCACAACACTGTAAGGGCCTTATTACAGTACATGGGAAGATAGAGCAGACGATTATCGAGAGAGAAGAGTTCCCTCCCATCAATTACCTGCTTGCTAGAGGAGGAGATTGCTACTATTAGTATCAGTATAGGGACAAATGATTGCTAATCGGTGCTAAACGATTGTTTGCCAGCAGCAGAGCGTCCATTACATGCCGGAATCAGCCACTGGCAGACCAGGATTTTAAAGATGATAGATGATGAAAAGATCCCGATTATCCTATGAACAAGTGCTTGTTCGTTCATTGTGTAATCGCCAGAAGTATTACACTGCCAGATCATCGCTAACGAGTGTTCATACTAACACTCATTAGCAATCATCTTAATGATAATCTGCCCATGTGTTAGTACCTTTAGGGACTACTAGACAAAACTAAGATCACTTATAGAAGGTCTACCATATTGGGGAATATTTTAGCCCCAAGTCAGTTATGTAAAGTCAAACCCTTTGCTCCTCTCAACCTCTTTCCTACCATGTGAAGAATATTTATACGTGGCAGAAAACACTATGATGCTCTACCATCCCACACAGGCTGAAATCCTTTACATAATTAAAAATTGGTGAATCTTTTAACTAATTTTCTTTCTGAACTGCAGCTCAGCAAAATGTCTCTCTAATAAACCTCTCTAAAACCTCTAATATGTTGGTAGGATCTCCCAGCTGTTTCATTGCAGGTTGAACAAACACAGATCAAACGTTCAGAATGGCTACCGTAAACACAGTGGGGGATTTATCAAAATTGTTTTAAAGGAAAACTGGCTTTGTTGTCCATAGCAACCAATCAGATTACACCTCCAGAACTCCTTTGGAAAATTAATGGTGGAATCTGATTGGTTGCTATGGACAACAACGCCAGTTTTCCTTTACACCAATTTAATAAATCTCTTCCAGTGTTTCCTGACACTGCTCATAGCAATGAAAGTTTTGAAGTAATAACAGCCTTTACAATTGAGCAGATTTACAGCAATATGCCTACTACTACAGACTACTTAACCTCAAGCAGGATGAAACCTTCTGGATATTCAAATTATTGTGTTTATCTCTTAACCGTTACCGCCGCCGTACATATACATTGGAAGTATGTGTTTTAGATATGGCGCCCGGTCACGAGCGTAGCAGACACCATAGCTGGCAGGTCTCTGCTGTTTCAAACAGTAGAGGCCTGAGGCTAATGTCTGCGACTGGCAATAATGTCAATTGCATACATTTAACCTTTTAGATGCAGTGGTCAAGCGTAACCACAGCATCTAAATGCTAAAAAACTGGAAGCGGGTTAGGATCAGCTTGTGGGTTAGGATCAGCTCCCCCATGCAGCAAACGGAGGAGTTATTCCTTCTCTCTGAAGCGCTGAGTCTCACTGAGGAAACACAGTGTATCAGAACTGTTATTCCTGTGGAGGCCTGTTGAACTACAGTCTAAGCTAAAATAAATCAGAATGTTTCATATTGTAGCCTCCTAAGGAGGAAGGGGGCTAAAAGATAGTTTAAAAAATTTTGAAAAGTTAAAAAAATATTTAAAAAATATATAAAAATTTAAATCACCCCCCTTTCCCCAGAATGTAAAACACTATTTTTTCATTCCATTACCCTCCTCCACCCCCCAAAAAATTGAATAAAATGTGATCAAAAAGTCACACGCACTCTATGGTATCAATAAAAATGACAGATTGTCCTGCAAAAAATGAGCCCCAACACAGCTTCATAGACATAACTATAGTAAAGTTATAGGGGTCAGAATATGGTGATGAAAAGAAAAAAATATTTTTTTTCAAAGTTTTTATTTTTTTTCAATATCAAAACACAAGAAAAACTATATAAATATGATATCATTGTAATTGTACAGACCCTGAGAATGAAGGGAACACGTCAGTTACCTCAAAGGGAATGGAGTAGAAACAAACCCGTAAAACTGTGGAGGAATTACGTTGTTTTTTTAAAATTCCATCCCATTTGGAATTTTTTTTCCGTTTTGCTGTTTTTTTGTTGCTTAACCTCCCACCAAAAATTTAATAAAAAGTAAAAAAAAAAATTGTACAAACCCCAAATGGTATAATTTGAAATTTACCGCTTCCCACCCATTTAATACCGTATATGGTGCCCTTAGAAAGTTCATCTTGGCCAACAAAACGCAAGCCCTCAGCAAGCCATGTAAATGAAAAAAAATAAAAAAAGTTATGGCTTTGGGAGGGTTGGGAGTAAAAAACGAAAATGAAAAAAAATGGAAAATTTCTCTGTCATTAAAGAGTTAATGAAGTTATTTACACTTCATTCCGATCCTCTTTCCTCCTACCAGCTAGACCTTTATTTATTTCTCCCATTTTCTTCATCCTCATTCCATACCTTCCATGTTTGCACTAATAAATATTCTGCTATGCTTTGTTACTGTCTCCCATTTAGCTTCTGCTGAAGTTAATTACAAATAAGAAAGGCTGTTTGCTACATTTTCTATGCATTTTACAGATATTTCTCCTCATTAAGGCATCAGTGAGCTTATTAAACGTTATTCTGTAAGGCAACCGTTGCTCACTTTCGCCTTTTTGCTTGGTTCTAAATTGTGTCTATTGATTATACTGTGTTTTTGGCCTGATAAAGTCACCAATGTGGTTATGAAATGCATAGCCTAATAAAACCAATGCTGTTCATTTCCAACTAGCTCCCTGTTTCCAAGATTTTATTCCTTCTTATTAATGAATATGTTGGGCTAACATGTGTATGTAAATACATTGGTATTTCATTATTGTAACATGCAAATTTCCTATAAATACAATTAAGGTTTCTGTGACGGACTCGTTTGTAACAGGTGTCTGATGGACCCTACTGACTCACAATGGGGTCTATCAGGTTCTGTCAAAGTACAGCTGTACTATAGGTCTAGTAGAAACTTTTCATCAATAATGAAAATATGCACGGTATTCAGTTTTTATAATAAATACCCTATTTCCATAGCATCTACCTTGACAGCCCTACCTGGGGGTCAGAGATACCATACTGTAGGGACAGAAAGTGGGTTAAGAGCCCATTCTCTACCTCCCACAAGTGTACCCTGTCCCCACAGGAATCAGAGAGAGATGTTCATAGGCCTTCCGAGGAAATTTAAAAAACTATTTTCCTTACCCTTTCTGACAACTTTGGACTGAAGTCCCTTGGGCCCATCAGAATGATTCTCAGGGCCCATCCTCAGTGTATATAGAATCCTAAGGGCCCTTATTACTAGGGGTCCATTATTGTCAGAGCATGGGCCCACCAGAGAATCCTCCAGTACCCTTGTGGGCTAGTCCAACCCTGCTCTCTGGGCATGGTGAATGTCGATTGTGAGATATTCGCTCGGCTTCTTGACATCCATTCACCAAAAGTGGGCCTCTTGGGTTATCACCTATTAGCCTCTGTAGTCCTAGAAGACTACAACTGGGCTGGGGTAAAGAAAATGATGGCTGTCAACTGCTTACTCTCTCCTGAGGGATCCTGCAGTCTGCACTGCATATAAATCCCTTCATGTGAGTGGAAATATCCATGCGTGCACAGAATCTTCATTGGTCTCTGAACAGCAATATCTTCTACCAACTAGTTCAGTTATGGAGAAGTGTCTTGGCCACCAAAAGGAAAACAAAGACAGTTCACTGGGAATAGAGACACTTCCCCAGCCAGGTAAGCCATTATCAGATGCTATGGAAAATGAAAATTAGTCTAATTGGTAAAGCAGTAGTAGCAATGAGTCCATTAAGACAGAACATATATTTTCCTTGGTTTTTGCATTTTGCTGTATTTGAAGGAACATACTAAATGAAGTGTAGTTACAGTATCCTACTGGTGTAGTGATTGGACAAATACTAGTGAGAAGTTTTGGAAGCGATCTCTGTTCCTGCCCCTACAGATTTCAAGGGTCAACTTTTAGGTTAGGGCTACACAGAGACACAGGTCACAAGACAGCTTTATCTGTAGAGGGTCACAGCACTCTATCCCTAAAGTAGCTATGGTGGGTGCACGTCCGGTTCTGGTCCTAACTCCACTTACGGCCAATATCTTCAATATACTCAATTGAGAGACAGCACTCCACTTTTTGCGGTGAAATAAGCGAGTTTTTTTTATTTTCAGCTGAACATATTCATGTAAAATTTACAGGCAACGTTTTGGGCATAAAGGTTGCCCTTCTTCAGGCCAGAGGAGCATGCAGCTGACCACAGCCGGCATGGTCAGCTGCATGCTCCTCTGGCCTGAAGAAGGGCAACCTTTATGCCCGAAACGTTGCCTATAAATTGTACATGAATATGTTCAGCTGAAAATAAAAAACTCACTTATTTCACCGCAAAAAGTGGAGTGCTGTCTCTCAATTGAGTATATTGAAGGTCACACGACAGCTGTCGTGGTCAGGATTGCTGAGTAGTGGTGATCCAATAGAAATAAATGGGATCACCGTGACAGTGGCAAGAAATCCAATGCGGCTGGATTTCTTGCAACTGTTGCGGCAACCCCGTTCATTTCACCACTACTCAGCGATCCTGGCCGCAACCATTAGCTCTGGCCCTAGGTGGTGCCATCATGGTGGAATCCTGCAAACCAAGTTAACTGTGAGACTAATTCTCATTTTCTGATCTTTGTAATGCATATAGCATTAAACAGCAAATTTATGTCTTCATCCTATATTAACTTGACAAATCATAATGTTTTGTAATGCAAAGCATCTGTAGCATTTATTCATATTCTGTTTAATACCAGTTTACTGTCAACGAGATTAAAATCAATAAAGATTTCAATAAACATTCCAGTCTTTTATGTGAGTGTATAGCTTTTCATTATTTAATCTCATTAATACTTAAACACACAGTTCAATAAATGATGCTGATTTTTGTGCCGAGATGAAACAAACACATGCATGTCACAAAGGAACTTATGAACAAAAGGTTCATCATTAAGAGCTGAAAAGTCTCTTCTTGCAAGTGGCAAGAATATTACAGAAAGGATAGGAAGGTTTGATTGGAGATTGAAGATAAATGAGCCCTGAGCTATGAATAGCTATGTTTGTCTACAATGAAAATTCTAATTCAAACCTTACATTCACAGTCTCATGATACTGATTAAACTCATTGATTCACATTTGCTGGAAGATTTTTTTTCTTGAATTCTCCTTCATAACAACATATTTTTTTCAGTTGTTTCCTCATGGACAGGAGAATGTAAGCATTATTCACTATAAGCTGTATTAAGGCAATTTACACATCAGAGAAATATATGGCTAACCCCTTTTTGACCTCCGCCATACATCTATGGTGGATGTTGGCATTTTAAAGATGGTGCCCGCTCGCGTGTGGAGCAGGCACCTTAGCAGTCGGGTTTCTGCTGTTTCAAACAACAGAGACCTGTAGCAGATGTATGCGATAAGCCATGAGGCTAATCGCATACATTTAACCCCTCAGATGCCCTGGTCAAATGACCACAGCAACTGATCGGTCCAGGAGCTGCGCACTCCCACTCTCGTAACAATGTTCCTTAGCTGGCATCGGGGAACTTGTTACAGTAGTGTAATAGCCAGAAGCCTCAAGCAGGACAGCTTTTATTAAAATATACCAATACAGGATACCAGGTGGCAGTACTGTATTGGTATATTGCAAATTAAGTGTTCAATGATGGCTATATACAGATGTGGCTGTACTAAAACTGACTCTGATAACATATGTCACAGTGTTATCTTGTGACAAAAGCCATAAAAATCCATTGAAAAAGCCAATTAAAATTTTCTTGCCATTGTTCTAGCCATTATAGAACACAATAGGCAATCTAATGATTGCCAGTTATAGTCACCCAGTAAGTGCAAGTAAAAAAAAGTTTTAAAAATATAGAAAAGTAAAATATCTAAAAGTTCAAATCACCCCCATTTCCCCAAAATCAAAATAAAAGTACATAACTAATAAAACAATACACATCATGGGCATCACCACTTGAGAAAATACTATTTCATATATACTATTAAAATATAACAATATTAATCCCATATGGCGAATGGTGTAATGGGGAAAAAATAAAAACAGCCAATTTGCCATTTTTGTCACTTCAACTGCCCAAAAATGCTTTATAAAAAGAGATCAAAAAGTCACACACACTTCAAGATGGTATCACAGAAAACTACCAATCACCCAGCAAAACATGAGGGAGCCCTCACACAGCTCTGTACTACAAAAAAGTATATATTATATGAATATGATAATGAAAAAAATGTAATTTTTTTTTCAATATTAAAACGCAAGATAAACTATACACGCGTGGTTTTGTTGTAATTGTACTGACTTGGAAAATGAAGGTAACAGATCAATTTTACTGCATAGTGAATGCTGTAAAAAAACATAAAACTGTGGCAGAATTTTTTTTTTTCCGATTCCACCCTGTTTGGAATTTTATTCCTGCTTCCCACTACATTGTATGCAACTGTAAATTGTGCCATTAGAAAGTACAACTTGTCCTGCAAAAATAAGCCCTAATAAGGCTATGTGAATGGAAAAATAAAAAAAGTTATGACTCTGGGAAGGCAGAGAGTGAAAAACAAAAACGCAAAAATGGAAAATTGCAAGATCCTCTAAGTTATGTAGAAGACGAACCTGTCTAATACATGGTGAACTGTACATATTGATGTTCAAGACTTGTGCACTCCAATGTAATGAATTTCAATGAGATGCTGTAGAAATTGGGGTAATATTGGTTAATGTAAGCAGAAAAAACCCACACATTCTCCAGAGGATTCGGATGTAAAGTTTGTGATTTATTACATGTGAAGAAAATAAACTATGACAAAGGCAAATTCAAAGTGCTTGACTATTCAAAGATCCTTCAAATAGGATGCCAAGTTTCCTAGCTTTTACTCTCCTACCATACAGCGTACCAGACGTCATTTCCCTACTACCTTCTTCTCCTATTTGGTAAGTTTAAAAGGGTTTTCTGAGATTTAAATACTGATGACCTCAGGAAGGTCATCAGTATCTGATTGGTGGGGGTCCGACACCTGAGATCCCCGCCAAACAGCTGTTTGAGAAGGTAGTGGCTCTCGCAGTAGCACCCCAGCCTTCTAGCTTTCCCTAGGCCAGTAATGACACGTTCATTGGTCACATGGCTTAGGTGCAACTCAGCCCCATAGAAATGAATGGGGCTAAGTGCAATACCAAGCACAGTTGCTATCAAATGTACGGCACTCTGCTTGGTCCCGGGTGTCAGACCCCCACCGATGATAGGTCATCAGTATTAAAATCTCGGAAAACCTTTTTAACTGATCTAACTGTATTTGTTCATCTATACTGTGCCCTAATATGCCTTTTTTGATCAACTTGCCCACCACCCAAAAATTTATAAAAAGTGATCAAAAACTCATATGTACCTCCCAAATGGTACCAGTAAAAACTGCAATGCTTCCCGCCACAAACTCCCAGAGCTCTGTAGACAGAAAAAATAAAATGTTATAAAGAGTTATGACTGCCTGGATATGTCAATGACAAAATGTTTTTTTAAAGGTTTTTACCTCTTTTTAATTAGACGTGCTAACTCTCCGATCAAGGTCATTATGTAATTTTTACTTAACAGTGAACAAAGTTAAAATTAAAACCCCCAAAAAAGAATGGTAATTTTTTTCCCCATTTTCCAATGCAAGATATCACAAATTTAATGCTGCCATAAAAAAATACAACTTGTAAAAAATTGAGGAAAGGGTAATCGCTAGGGCTTAAAATGGAGAAGTCGTTGTGAGATTTCACCTGTTTTAGAAACCCATCTACAGTCAACTACAGTCAATGTACCATAGCGATCCCATCTGGGAGAATGTCCTCTAAACCGATGATCATGGAAAATGGGACAGATTTGACAGCCATCCGGGGAGATTGAACATTCAGTATATTTTAAAAAGTACGCCTAATTACTTTTAATAAACACTATATAGCCAAGATCCCCTATAGGGTAATCCTCGGGGTGTTAATATATACAAAACCAGTTTGATCACACCTTTGATCAACAAAATTTGCCCCTTTAGGGATTCCCTAGGATTATGTAGATAAGACTTAACTTTTATTAGAAATGTATAAATAACAAATATTGCACTCAAAAATATTAAAACTGTCAGCCGGCAGCTGTGCCCTATTGGTACTAACACCCATGTGTTGTGGGTATAATTAGGTAGCCAGGAGTCACCTTTTTATGAGGATATATTTTTATAGATACTATGTGACAACATATATTTGGGGAATGGTAATAGCCCTTAATTCTGGAACATAGTATCATTAATAATAGAGGTTTAGAACTGTTGAGCCTATAATAGTTACTTTTGTTATAATTGCACTACAAACAGGCTTTCTGTACGTTGTATCGCTGTGTGCTGCCACTATGCACACAGCGATCAATGCCTGGGCTGTATGAGAGAGTCTGCCTTATTTCAGGTCAGAGCCCTCTATGTAGGCTATTTTCACAGTTCACTACTAACCTCTATTAGAAAAGGCTGGTCGTGCAGCAGCAATGGTTGTGTTGATAATGCTGCCTATGTTTTAATAAGACCGGGGAGCTGCTTCCCCAACAGAGCAGGTTTGTATAGCGGTTCGCATGCCACTGAGGGACACTGGAGCGTTACAGTCACGTGGTGCGTGACCACTCCGGACTGTACGTCAGCCTGTCCTGCGTGTGAACCTGCAAGTGCGCGATATGTGATCGACGCTAGGTACCGTCTGTGTAACTGATCGGGGACACCTTTCCCCCGATCAGTGAAAGATCGGTACTACAAACTGGCTCTGTATCCGGGAGATCGCGGGTCTGTGCGGTCACGTGATACGTGTCCCCGATCAGTTACACAGACGGTACCTAGCGTCGATCACATATCGCGCACTTGCAGGTTCACACGCAGGACAGGCTGACGGACAGTCCGGAGCGGTCACGCACCACGTGACTGTAACGCTCCAGTGTCCCTCAGTGGCATGCGAACCGCTATACAAACCTGCTCTGTTGGGGAAGCAGCTCCCCGGTCTTATTAAAACATAGGCAGCATTATCAACACAACCATTGCTGCTGCACGACCAGCCTTTTCTAATAGAGGTTAGTAGTGAACTGTGAAAATAGCCTACATAGAGGGCTCTGACCTGAAATAAGACAGACTCTCTCATACAGCCCAGGCATTGATCGCTGTGTGCATAGTGGCAGCACACAGCAATACAACGAACAGAAAGCCTGTTTGTAGTGCAATTATAACAAAAGTAACTATTATAGGCTCAACAGTTCTAAACCTCTATTATTAATGATACTATGTTCCAGAATTAAGGGCTATTACCATTCCCCAAATATATGTTGTCACATAGTATCTATAAAAATATATCCTCATAAAAAGGTGACTCCTGGCTACCTAATTATACCCACAACACGTGGGTGTTAGTACCAATAGGGCACAGCTGCCGGCTGACAGTTTTAATATTTTTGAGTGCAATATTTGTTATTTATACATTTCTAATAAAAGTTAAGTCTTATCTACATAATCCTAGGGAATCCCTAAAGGGGCAAATTTTGTTGATCAAAGGTGTGATCAAACTGGTTTTGTATATAATTACTTTTAAGGTGCATTCCTAAAGACATTAGAGGAGGAGTTAGTCTTATTCAGACCCCAAAGGTCTGCCCAAAGTTATAGAAGCATGTTCATTCTCTGAGTCTAAAGTCCCAAAAGGCATTTCCTTTATTCTTATGATATTTTGTGGATATCCCTTTTGATCTGCAGCTGTGTGTCTACAGACCAGGATGGTACTGTTTATTTGGTATTTTTCTTGTTAGTATAGGTGGGTTAATGTTAATATTATACTCCTTACCCCTCCCTCAAGCTTCTTCCCTACCCCTTCCTTCCTAGTCCTATTCTTCCACCTTTTCTACCCATTATCTTAATTTTTATACATGTCCATGAGGGTCTAAATATCTCTCGTATCAACCAGTATTTATGGGATGGGTTTACTTTGTCTAAATTTGGATGCTTCCTATAAGTTTATTCTGTATTCTTGCTTTGTTCATGAATAAAAAGATTTATTATAAAAAAAAGCCATGCAACTTGCCCCACAAACAAAAAGTCCTCATACGGCTATGTGAATGGAAAAGTAAGAAAGTCAGGGCTGTGTCCTGAAATGATTAATTCTTGATTATTTGTAATGGTGATTAGACTACATATATGAGATGAGCCACTGTGGCCTTTTCAGTGAAGAAATTTAACCTGAACAGGGAGTTTCAAGCTTTCCTGGGGCCAAAGAGAAACCACACATATTTTGAGAAATTTACTATAGCCAGGCCATATGTTAATTTTGGGATCCACAATTTTGACATTACTGTATCTTCTGAACCATAGTATGATGCTTCTTATTTGGTCACTGGAAATTAATGTCTGATAGTTTGTGTTTTTTTAGTGTGTGAAAATAAAAAGTTTTGTTTTATGAGCTATTCTCTACTCTGTTGTTCAATATAATGCACCCCCATTGGTATCTGTCTCAGTTATTCTTCAAAAGTGCAAGCCACAGTGCCCTCAAGGATTTTAGTCACAATTAGGCACAATGCATAATAACAGTATCAGTCATATTCCTGCAGTAACAGTGCAAGACCTCATAACAATACCAAGCTCTTTGTCACCATAATAATACCACCAAAGTTATCGTCAGCCATAATGACCCATGTGAGTATCAGCCACAGCACCCAGATTAGTGCCAGCCATAATGCCTTAAATGAGTACTATCCCCAGTACCCAATTAAATGGGTTGTGTCACGAAAATATTCTACATTTTTCAAGCCAGCCCCCTTTATCTGATCTAATGCTTTAGTAATTGCATATAACTAAAAATTTGGTATAATCATTTGTTCTTTTCCTTATTTCTTGACCACCCTACTGAGGTGGTCACACATGCTCAGTTTAAATCTTTAACTGCCAACAGCCATTATTTCTGTTAGAAGCTACAGCAGAAAGTACATGCCACCTGGGCTGTGATAGGTAGAGGGCTACAACAGAAAGGACATGCTCTTTAAGAAAGGACATGTCATCAATCTGCCAAACTGAAATAAATCAGGCTGAGAAACTTGTGAAATGAGTGGGGAGATCTTTGGATCCATGTGAGGTACAGGGCTGGTTCTAGCTTTATTGTAAAGGTATTGTCATGTACTATATGATGTCTGATTTTCATTTTTTACATTAATCATGGCCTCTTTAATGCCAGATAATGCCAGCACCTCCATCACTTCCATCTAACCAACCAAAGTCCAGATATCAGTACAAACCATAGGGCCTCCACTGGTCTAAATCATGTCCCTCCCTACATATCTGCCACAATGTCCCCATGACTGTATATTGCAGTATATGTTCACTTGACTTAATGGTGTTTTCCACCTATACTCAAAAGGTCATCAGTATCTGACCGGAGGGGTCCGACCCCCACCTCTCAGCTGTTTGAGAAGGCAATGCCACTCACAGTAGAACCACAGCCTTCTCTACTCAGACCAGTAATGACACGTTTATCGATGTCGTTGCATGTCCTAGGTACAGCTCAGCCACATTGAAGTGAATGGGGCTGAACTGCAATACCAAGCACAGCCGCTATACAGTGTACGGTACAGCACTGTGCTTGTGAGCAGAGAGATGGCCACCATGCTCATAGGAGTGCCAGTGCCTTCTCAAACATCTGATCATCGGGGGTCCTGGGTGTCAGACTTTAACCTATCAGATACTGATGACCTATCCAAAGGATTGGTCATCAGTATTAAAATATCAGAAAACCCTTTTAATGTACACATTTACACACATTAAGGCTGTGATTTATCAAGTTTGCAACTTTTTAACTCTAAAAACACAGTGTCAGGGAATGATGAATTCTCCTATGTCTGCATAATATTTAGACAGTGTAAATGTAGACTAGAGAAAATCCCTCCAGTTTATCAGTTTCCCATGTACAGGGATGTAATTACCATAGCGGCAGACCATGCGACTGCTATGGGGCCCAGGACAAAAGGGGGCCCAGTCTTAGTTGGGATTATCTCCTCTTCTACTGGAGGTGAAAACTTGGTCAGGACTCTACCCTCTAAAGATACAACTTTTAGCAAATGAGGCAGTGGAAAAATGGCCCAAGGGTTATTGAAAAAGGTTTAGGCTGAAACCCTTCTGTCCTGTGTGGGGGACCTAGTTTGATACTTTCTATGGGGCCCTTACTTCTCAAACAATCACTAGTAAAGGTGCACTGTGGTGGTAATGCAATTGACAATATATGGCTAAACCCTTTACACTGATGTTAAAATGAGACTTTCGCCAATATATTCTTATATCAAGAACATACCGGAGCCCGAGCACCGAGTCAAGGTATCTCAGAGTGGCTCGGGACCTAACGCTAACCTACCTTGCCGTATGGGCAATTGCGGAAGGAGCATATAGGCTGACCCACAGCAACCTACTCCTAGTTACCTCCAGCGTGAAATCACACATACAATGGGAGGAGGGAGGAGACTATGAGCCCCACCTACCAATGACTCATGTGACTCAGGCTACACAGGTGCACCAGAATGTTACCATAAGATGTAAGTAATGGTACATTCAGACCTGGAGTTGCCACACCTCCAGGTATAAATGTTCAAATACAATCACAGAAGAAAACGTGGTCTAAAATGGCAGAAAATTGCTCATACTCCATATGCTGTTGCGCACATCAAACCGGGGGAGCAATTCCTGCACATGTGGTCCATTGCTAACAGCAATCCCCAGCAAAAATGCATACAATGGAGGATGCCTGCAGCGGACCACATGTACCACAAAACCATCCTACACAAGGTAACAAATTGTGTGAATGTGGCGAACTATATAATCAAACAATCACTAGTAAAGGTGCACTGCGGCGGTAATGCAATTGACAATATAAGGCTAAACCCTCACACTGATGTTAAAATGAGACTTTCTCCAATATATTCTTATATCAAGAACATACCGGCGCCCGAGCACCGCGTCAAGGTATCTCAGAGTGGCTCGGGACCTAACGCTAACCTACCTTGCCATATGGGCAATTGCGGAAGGAGTATATAGGCAGACCAACAGCAACCTACTCCTAGTTACCTCTAGCGTGAAATTACACAAACAATGGGAGGAGGGAGGAGACTATGAGCCCCACCTACCAATGACTCATGTGACTCAGGCTAGGTAGGTTAGCGTTAGGTCCCGAGCCACTCTGAGATACCTTGCAGGCATCGTCCACTGTATGCATTTTTGCTGGGGATTGCTGTTAGCAACGGACCACATGTGCAGGAATTGCTCCCCCGGTTTGATATGCGCAACAGCATATGGGGTCTGAGCAATTTTCTGCCATTTTAGACCACGTTTTTTTCTGTGATTTTATTTGGCCCTTACTTCTCTATGTACTCCATGGAATCTTTTAATACCATGTACCATTAACCCTAATAGGGCTAAAAATAAAACGTAAAGGGGTATTACCAACTGAAATACTGTACTATATTTATGGCATATTGAACATACAGTATATATCATAAATGTCGTAACACTTCTAGTACTCCCATCTACTGGGAGAATACATGAAAGATACATGTGAGCATCCACAAGACATAGACATCTGTCACTATATGGTTGGAGGCCGCACAGAATAGTATCGAGGGCCGCAGGTTGTGCACCCCTGGTATATCCCATTAATCTAATTAACTTTAGGGAGATGCTACTATGTGGATAAAATAAAGGTCTGTGAGCAAAATTTTAAATACATATTGTAGGGATTTGGTGCACTGCTCAGAGTCAAATCAGACTTTACAGAAACCTAGACATGCTTCAAATTTTAAAAGCTCGGATCCATTGTAGGTTTTATTGGAAGAGTATATACAGGCCTTTAGCCTCACCCACTTTATACGACTTTTATGTGAAATAGGTGCTTCAAGTATATGGCGCTCATTCTGAACACAAAAATTCTCAATGTATTTACACCAAACAACTGTCATGAATACATTGATAAATCTCATGCTTCCTTTCTGTTACAAAGCTAGCTGACTGCCTTCCCCCACCACTAGAGGGAGCTCAGTGAATCGGAATTAATACAACTACCATGGAAGCTTTAATAATCTCTTTGTATTGAGCTCACCCTAGTGGCATGGAGGGGAAGAGAAAAGCAAGTTCCATACACGCCCTGGCCCTCGCTGGGCCCCAAATCAGTCATGTGGTCTGCCCCTGTTGCAGGCTTGTTTCACACTTGCGTTTGCCTCTTCGGTAGGCTGTTCCAACCAAGAACTGCCTGCCAGATCTGGCATTGCCGGTACGCCCTTAACTATAATCCAGCTGCAATCCGGCAAATGCCGAGAAAAATGCCAAGAAACAGCCAAATACTGCTGCCGATTCCCAGCATTCTATGCTGGAACAGCCTGCCGGCAGTGTGAAACAGGGCTAAGATGAACAAGATCCTGCTTGTCCAAACACCAGGTAAACAGTATATATCACATCTATGTGTTACAGACAATAAACAGCAACCTGTACCTAAAGTTCGGATGCAGCTTGTGAGCAGTCTCCATGCTCTGCCCAGATAGAGCTTCTCTAGTGCAGCTAGGATTTTAAATAGGGCTCAGTACAGCTACATTTCTTAATGGAGCAACTGCAGAGAAAAATAGGAACTAATCTAGAACTGGAGGCCAACCAGAATACTATAAAAAACTCACATGGCTGCTTTCAGAACCATTGCAATGATGGTTTTTATCTGTACCATTTGGGAGTACATAATACATGACTTTTTAAAAAAAATGTATTATTATTATTTTTATTTTGGGAGGCAATGTGACCAGACACAGCAATTCTGGCATTGTGTGCTCTTTACAACATTTAGTGTGTGGAATAAATAAAGTGGTAATAATGTAATATTTTGAACCTTTTTTAGATGTGGTGACAGCAATTATGTTTTTTTTTATTTTTATTTTTTAATCATAAGTGGAAACTTTTTTTCATTAATGATGTAATATGAGAACTAATATGGCAGGACTGGAGGTCTTCACCATGCTCTAGCAACCATAAGAACTGCTCAGTTCAGCATGATTGCATGGTAATAGGGTAGACGTTAGTATGGAGTCTTATAGGACATGCAATGCTCCCATAGAAAATAGGTATGCAAATTAATTCTCTTTCCAAAAAATAAGAAAGCTGTGCCACTTGGCCATTTGTGCCTCCAGTTACACACACTAGGCACAAGGAAAAATAATATCCCCCTGGATTTTTTACAAAGGCCTCTCTCACCCAGTTAAGGCAGTTTCCTCTGCTTTGGACTGATGAGGGGCAATCAACTCAAAACAGCTGTCTGCAGATGAAGTACAGGCTTGTCTAAATTATGCCTGAAGGCTTGATTAAAAGGTTGAGCATCCATGCATAGGGTAGCTACCTTCCAACTCTTTGAAGAAAGAGAGATCATTTTCGTAGCTTTTTCCTACGGGAGCACTGCATGGCCTATAACACAACTAATTATACCTACTAGGAGGAACAGATTTAGGAGATACGGTCATGTTGAAAGTCTTTTTAAAGTTCTTGGCAATACTGACTGGAGGAAACTAGTGGTCATGCACAATACTATCAAAGTTTAATGCATGAGCAATATATAACCAAGGAGGAGACTGGATCCCAACCTGGAAGATTATGAAATCCTTTGTCAAACAAGTGTTTGGAAAGGCTTTCTTAATCTCCTAGTATGTTATCCAATCTCAACATTTTTTCACACAGAAACTGTGTATCATGACATTCCAATTCAGTGTGACTGAGTTAATTATGTTAATTCATGTTGTTTTCATTTTTTATTGCTATTGGAAGCACAAGCTTTTTCAATTTTTCTTTTCTATGATTAACTTAACAAATAATCTTGCAAAAATATCTAATTATTTTTATGTTAGTTAAATCGCTTCTTATTAAACAGAATTGAAACTATGAGTAATGTATGTGCATGCTGCTGAGTTACCAAATATTTTAACAATTTTATCATCAATATTGTACCTACAAAGAGAACTGTGGATCTTGCTGCAGATTGGAGTTGATGTGATTCAGTCTAGTTAAACAAAGGAAGTTTATGTTAGAGAAGGGGGTATTTAAATACAGCTGTATAATGCACCTGGGATTTATAAACATAAACTCTTAGACATTTGTAAAACCATCGGAATATTTATCATTTTTCATAAGAATCATAAAATGTTTTGATGACAGATTAAAACAAAGCTACTCACCTTTCCTGAAAAAGGAGGAAGAAGAAATTACTTTTGTACAAACAAAATATGACAAAGGAATCTACTTCACTATATCACAAGCCTTTCTTTGTGATAAATATATATTTAGTGCATTTAGAAAGTCTTCAGACCCTTTAACTTTTTCACACTTTATGTGGCAGCCTTGTGCTAAAATAAAAAAAAATAAAGGTCCCCATTTATTAAGACCGGTGTTTTTGACGCCGGTCTTAATGAAGCCCTAAGCTAGCGGTGGTTCCGCCGAAGTTATGAAGAGGTGCCCGCTTCTTCAAAACTTCGGCGGATCCTCCAGTTCTAAATGTATGACAGCTTTCTAGCTGTCTTAGACTTTTTTTTTTACTGCTAAAACAGGTATAGATAAATGAGAAAGTGAAAACAGAATGTACAAAATCTTTGCTAATTTATTGGAAAGGAAATACTAAAATCTTGCATTGACATAAGTATTTATACCCTTTGCTCTGTACTTAGTTGAAGCACCTTCAGCAGCTATTACAGCTTCAAGTCTTCTTGAGTATGATGTCACAATGTTTGCACACCTGATTTGAGTATTGTCTGACATTCTTTTCTGCAGATCCTCTCAAGCTCTGTCAGGTTGGATAGGGTCCATTGACGGACAGCCATTTTCAGGTTTCTCCAGAGATGTTTGATTGGGTTGAAGTCAGGGCTGTGGCTGGGCTCCTTAAGGAAATTCATAGATTTTTCCCTAAGCCACTCCTGTGTTGTCTTGACTGCGTGCGTAGGGTCTAGAGATGAGCGAATCATTCAAAAAATTATTCGCTGAACTTTTCCTAAAATTCGTATATTCGACTAATAGATTAGTTGTATTTGCGTACAAAATATACGTTATTATGTGCTATTAGCGAACATTCGCTCACTAATAACGAAAGTTCATTTACAAAATGTACGCAACTTCTTAGAAGACGTACGCATGAGCGTACAAATAGCTTACGAATCTCAGCGTACTATTGTCTAAGCGATTACGTAATACGCAGGCATGTACGAGGAGAGAATATTCGAGATATATATATGGTAAAGTGCAAATACATTATTATAGGTATAATATAAAAATGTTAAATATCACCTACCTAGTATGCTCACGGACACGTTTAAGTCTCTTTTCTTCTGACGCTTGTCATAGAACTGGAGCAGAGTCCCAAACTCAGTCGCAATTTGTAATCCATATAGGTAAAATTGTAATCCAAATGGGTAAAAAAAAAAGCAGCAAAGGTTCCTTAAAAAACTCTCTTTCAAGAGGCTCCCCAAATAACCTGAAAAGGGGGAAAAAGGGATGAGGCGCACGAATGCGCAACTTAATTTCCTGAGTTGCCTCGTCATCCTCCGGCGCTGGAGAAAGGGGCGGAACTACCAGGGAGGAGTCTGCATCGCTGAATTGAATTCGTACGCAACAGAGTATAGAGTAACTATCAGGGAAAAGTCTGCATTGCTGAATTGAATTCGTACGCGACAGCGTATAGAGTAACTAAATTATACGTAGAATAGCGTATAATTTATAGGAAACACTACGTAGCGAATGCGTACAAAAGCTAAGCGAATCACCTAATATTCGGATTCGCTTCGCAGCTGAAATATCCCAAAATTCGATACGAATCTACGAAGCGGCAAATAGATTCGCTCATCTCTAGTAGGGTCATTGTCCTGTTGGAAGGTAATCGTTCAGGCCAGTTTGAGCTTCAGAGCACTCTGGATCAGGTTTTCATTAAAGGGTTTCTACACCTTTTGATTACTGATGATATATCCATTGGATAGATCATCAACATCTGATCGTCGGGGTCTGACATCCAGGGGGCCCTACTAATCAGCTGTTTGAGAGAGCAACAGCGCTTGCAGTAGCTGCACAGCCTTCTTGCTGTTTCCCGCAGACCCAGTGATGTCATAACTATTATAACTGTCCTTGCCTTGGCTAAGCCCCATTGAAATGAATGGGGCTGAGCCGCACCCAGGCCAGTTATAATAGTCATGATGTCACTGGGCTTGCGGAAAACAGCAAGAAGGCTGCAGCGCTACTCCGTTGGTTGACCTTCTGGAAGGTTCTCCCATCTGCACACAGGACCTTTGGAGCTCAGTCAGTGTGACTATTTGGTTCTTAGTCTCCTGTCTTACCAAGACCTTTCGCTCTGATTATTTAGTTTGGTGTGCTGCTCTGCTCAATGAAGAGTTGTTCCTGATTAGGAATTATGAAGGCCACAGTCCTCTTTCAGTGCAGCAGTCATTTTTGAACCCTTTTCTAGATCTGTGCCTGCACAATCCTGTCTCTGAGCTCCACAGACGGTCCTTTCCTCCTAATGGCATAGTTTTTGCTCTCATATGCATTGTACAGATCTTGTACAGATAAGGCTGTGTCTTTCCAAATGATTTCCAATCAATTGAATCTACCACAGGTTGACTCCAATCAAGGTGTAGAAACATCTTAAAAATGATCAAAAGAAAAAGGAAGCCCCCAGAGCTAAAATCAATTGTCATAGAAAAGGGTCTGAATACTTACGTCAATGCAACGTTTTAGTTTTTCCTTTTTAATACATTTGAAAAAATTTATTAAATTTATAAATATGGGGTATTGAGTGCAGATTGAGTTGTTTTTCTTTTTAGCAGAAGGCTGCAACATAAGCAATGTAAAAAAAATCAAAGGATCTGAAGACTATCCACATGCATCATACATCAGGACAAGCATCAGTAAGGCAGCATTGTTTTCCACCCATGGTGTCATCATTGGATATAGAGTCTTACAGAAGTTGCCCTCCAACTCTAGCAGTGGCCACCCCTTGCTGCCAAAGGAGCCATCAGAACTGAGTGGCAAGTGTGGGCTTTGGCACTAAATTCATAGAACTGTCACCCTTTGTGATGTCAGTGCCTACTATGCCTCCATCGGGCAGGCTTTATTGATGTACAACCTGCCAGCCATACACTGCAGATCAAACATGAGACAACTATTCTAATACATTTTTCTTTTCTTAACAGTTTCACTGGTATGAATTTGGTAGAATCTGAAAGACACATTGCTTCTCAGCATAATTAATTGCACCACAATCCACAACTGTACATGAGGTATTAGTATACATTTTGATAAAAAAAAACAAAAAAAACGGAAGCCCACAAAACACGTCAAGGTTGCCTCTTTCATGTGGATACCTACTCTAATCTGGCACAGCACGATGTATCGTCCACCGCTGCTGCAACAGTGGGTATTCATTTATGCACAGCTCTCTTAAAGGAGTTCTCTGGGAATTATTTAAAATGAGCACCAGCAATCTGTCCTAGAATAGGAGCAGGACTGGTTACCTCCACTTGAAGAGCTGCCGAAGGGGGTGAGGGGATGGGGCCTCACTTCACACTACACTCTGGCACTTACATATGCTACATATTGGTGAGTTTTCCAGTTAGGCTGCTCAGTCATGATGGCATATCATAGATAGAATAACATCATTACTATCTATTGTACAGCAGTGTAGTGAGGTCTTGCCCTTTTACCCTCCTAGGCAGCTCTGCAAGTGGTGGCAACCAGTCCTGCTCATATTCTAGGACAGGTTGCTGGCAACTATTTTAAATTATTCCAGTAGAACCCCTTTAAGGTCCCACCATAGTATTTCAATCAAGTTGAAGATTGAGCCATTGATTCAAATATATTGGTGTGCTTGGTATCATTGTCCTGTTACACGGAAACGCTTTAGTGTGTCACATAGGATTCTAGAATACTTTGTTATACAGGCATTTCATGGTCAACTCAATGACTGCAATGTGTCCAGGTCCAGTGGCTGCAAAACAAGGCTAAATCATCACCATCCACCACAGTGATTGACGTGAGGTCTTTATGGTGATACACTGTGTTTGGTTTTCACAAAACATGACACTGTTCATTATTGCCATACATCTCCACTTTGGTCTTTTCTGTCCAAAGAACATTGTTTAAGAACTCTTGTGGTTTGGTCAGATGCAACTTTGCAGACTTAAAGGGAACCTGTCATCTCCGAAACACCCCCTGAACTAGAGTAAGTGTTGTATAGTGTAAATGATGCTGAATCCAAATATGTAAGTTTTATCTTCATACTCACTTCTATTCTGACGCTGTGCTCCCACAAACCAGCAGTAAAATGCATTGAGAGGACTCTTCTTTGAGTCCTCTCCATTATGTGAGTGAGCACTGGAGTCCAGTGAGTGCATTTTACTGCAGGTTTGTGGGAGCACAGCATCGGAAAGCAAGTGAGTATGAAGATAAAACTTACATATTCGGATTCAGTATCACTTACACTATACAACGCTTACTCTAGTTCAGGGGGTGTTTTGGAGATGACAGGTTCCCTTTAAGCCATGCTTTCCTGTACTTTTTAGAAATAAGATGCTTTATCTTCCAAACCAAACCTCACTTGTTTAGTCTTTTTCTAATTGTACTATCATGGGACAGAGTAGAATCTTAGATGTAGCTCTTGGGTTTTTGCAATTTTGTGAGCATTTCATGGTCTGACCTTGGGGTGAATTTGCTGGGACGTCCACTACTGGGAACATTGTCAATTGTCTTGAATGTTTTCCACTTGTGAATAATCTTTCTCAGTGTAGAATTATGGACTTCAAATTATTTGGAAACGGCCTTATAACCCTTTCAAGATTGAAGAGCAGCAACAATAGCTTCTCTAAGATCATTGCTGATGTCTTTCCTCCTTGGCATTGTGTTAACAAAGGCCTGAATGTTTCAGACCAGCAAACTGCCAAAACTTCTGCTTTTATAGAGATGGTCACAATTGCTGATGATCAATTAATCAAGGCATTTGATTAGCAGCACCTGTCTGCTACTTAAAGGGAACCTGTCACCTCTGAAACACCCCCTGAACTAGAGTAAGCGGTGTATAGTGTAAGTGGTGCTGAATCCGAATATATAAGTTTTATCTTCATACTCACTTCCATTCTGACTCTGTGCTCCCACAAACCTGCAGTAATATACATTCACAGGACTCTTCTTTGAGTCCTCTCCATTATGTGAGTGAGCACCGGAGTCCACTGAGTGCATTTTACTGCTGGTTTGTGGGAGCACAGCGTCAGAATGGAAGTGAGTGTGAAGATAAAACTTACATAATCGGATTCAGCATCATTTACACTATACACCGCTTACTGTAGTTCAGGGGGTGTTTCGGAGATGACAGGTTCCCTTTAAAGGGGTATTCTGGTAGGTAAAATTTATCCCCTATCCTGTGGGGATAACTATCAGATCGGTTGTGGTCCTACTGCTGGGACCACCACCGACCACAAGAACAGAGGCCACTATGGTAATTTCAGGGGAGCAGCAGGGGGCCTGCAGGTGGCACAGGACCCTAGTTATCATGATCGTGGGGGTCCCAGAGGTAGGATCCCCACTGTCTGGTATTTATCCCCTATCCAGTGGATAGGGAATAAATTTTACCTACTGGAATACCCCTTTAACCACCTATGGAAGCAGTAAGGGTATGCTTAATTTTAAATAAAAAATAACATGGTGTAATGTATCATGTTTTATTGTTCATCAGTTGCCTTTTATTATGTCCTCATACGTAAAACTATACAATTCAAAGAAGGAGCACACTTTGTTTTTCTCATGACTATATATTAATAAAGTATGTACAGTAAATTGCAACTTGCAATTTGCAAATAATGAAAGAATCCTGAACATGTGAAAATGGCCATATAGCTTTTCAAGTTTAAAATACTATCATCTGTATACATGTACAATATATCATTTGAAGGTACAGACAATAAATTGCAGTTTGCTTATGTTTACCTTTTCTGACGCAATGTTTTATCCATAAATTAGAAGCACGCTTAAAGGGTCCCTAGCTTTTCCAAAAAGTTTTGACATGCCACAGAGGCATATCAAAAGGTCAGATTTGTGGGGATCTGTGCAATGAAACTCCCACTGTTCCCTAGAATGAGGAGAGAGAAGTGAGCTCATTTCATGCTCTCTCTCCTCGGTGCATGAGATGGGCTCCACAGAGTCTGTCCACAACAGTGAGGAGAGAGAGAACGCTATGGGTGCGCTTCTTTCCCCTTGTTCTACAGATCTGTGGTGGTCTTAGCGCTCAGACCCCCACCGATTTAAACTATATGTCGCCTCTATGTATAATATAATATAATATAGAATAAATAATTAAAAGCAATATGTCACTATCTTGATGTGGTAAATGGCCTACATAAAATGATCTCTTTACTTAGTAAGTATACTGCAAAGATAAAATAATTTTTTAAGAGTTTGCAAAATCCAGATTAGCTCCAAGCAGTTAAAAATGATTGAAATTCAAATGGGAAAAAATATGAAGCACAACTGATGGCAGATGAATCAGATGTGAAAAGCTTGTTAATAGATATTAAGTCTAGTCACAAGAACAAGTTATTAACTACTCAGCAGGAATGTGTTCTGTTCTTTATTCTAGGACAATATTAATACTAAATACCTGTAGAGAAAAGTCAGGGACGCTTCTGCCATGAGGTAAGGTACTTAGCAGCTAGCCATCCCCACCATTTAGCCTAATAGGTGTCAAGCCTCTAGCCTTAAAGCCTATGAGGCAGAACCGCGCAGTAGTTCACAATGACATCCCTGTGATGTCCTGCTCCAGTTCTCACAGGATGATGTTACAGTATGGCATCACAATGCAGGCATTTGTGATTGCGCCATCACATGAGACCCAGCACAGGAGGGAATAGTGATGTCATTGTGACTGTCTGCACCAGAACTCAAGCTGCAAGTGCGAAAAGCCTGCAGCCTGCATTATAGATGGTGGCGAAAAGAAGAACATAAGTAAGTATATACAGGTAAATATACATACACTGGTAATACTAGGGGCACTATGGGGGAGCAGGGGAGGAACATTATATATACTACAGAGGAGGGCATTATATATACTACAGAGGAGGCCATTATATATTACAGAGGGGGTCATGATATATACTTTCAATACAGAGAGGCCCATTACATATACTATCAAAACAGAGAGGGCCATTATATATACTATCAATACAAAGGAGGCCATTATATATACTAAAGAGGAGGCATTATATATACTACAGAGGAGGCCATTAGATATAATACAGAGGGGGACCATTAAGTATACTATAGAAAGGGCATTATATACACTAAAGACGGGGCCATTATATATGCTAGCAATACACAGGGGGGCTTTATGTATACTACAGGGGGGGCCATTATATATACTCACAATACAGGGGGTACATTATATATACTACCTATTCTATCAATATCAAGGGGACCATTATATATCATATAGGGGAATT
Organism: Rhinella marina; assembly: GCA_900303285.1. Lineage (NCBI taxonomy): Eukaryota > Metazoa > Chordata > Amphibia > Anura > Bufonidae > Rhinella > Rhinella marina. The sequence continues at coordinate 32,914 of ONZH01030220.1, forward strand.
ATATATACTATCAATACAGATGACTTATTATATATGATCAATACAGGAAAGCCATTATATATACGACAACTTCAGAGAAGCCATTATATATACTACCAATACAAATGGAGAATTATAATACTGGGGGCACAACAGAATGAAGAGAGACTATTATATATACCACCACTACAAGGAGGGCATTATACTACGGGGGTGGGAGGTGAGACAATTATTCGTGCTTGCCCTACAGGGGGTAATTATCCTACAGGGGGCATTACACATGGGCATTACATGAAGCATTACAATACAGGGGGCATTATACATACTGGGTACATTATAAATATTGGAGCTACTATAAGGGGCATTATAACTACAGGGGACACTATAGGGGGCTTTATTACAACTGAATTTACTATTACTAATATTACTAGTATTACTACAGGGGGCTCTAATGGGGTGCATTTTTACTACTGGGAAACTATGGGGGCCTTATTTCTATTAGGGGCCTTATGGGGGCATCATTAATTTTGGAGGTAATGTGGGGGGGATTATTATTGGGCATAATATGGAGCGTATTACAACTAATGGGGTTGCTATTGGGGGTACTGTAGGGGCACTCATACTATAGGGGTAACTGTATGGCAGTGTTATTTCTGCAGTATAGTATTTGGGGGCATTGAGGAGCACAACGGGCACAGTATAGGGGGTAGCAGCAGAATGACGATGATGGGGCACCAGGAGTGGGGTGATGATCGGACAGTGAGGATTCTAAGATGTATGTGTGTCAAACTATGCAGAGACAAGACATGGTTGAAAGAAGTTGTCATGACAGTCTGATCTCCGAATGGAGAACATGAGGAAAAATAACATCTACATCAGAAGAGGCATCATTGGAAGTAAAAGATATGTTGTGGTGCTGTGTTACCCTATATGTTTCGTAGCACTAAAACATCAATGCAAATATGTTTTTAAGGGCTGGGGAAGTAGCTGGATTGAGAATTTGGCACAGAGGGGGCACTATTTTAATTTTCACCTCAAGGCTAAAATTGGCCCAGCATACTATATTACTGTATACCACTATCATGGCTACATATTTATAGTTCATACTGTATATTTTAAGAAGCTAAATTTGGAGCTTTTTTAATTCAGATTATTTATCTTTCAATTAAAATCAGCAGTCCAGTAGCAATGCATCCATAACCTATACTGAGTCCTTGTTCACAAGCCCCCTGGGAGGGATGGTACTCATAATAAGAAAATATTCAAGTGGTTAAATTAAAAAACAGACATGTTATACATATATTAAAGTATGTTGCATCTTTTCTATTTCCATTTCTTTGTGGTTTATTTTTGTTGTATTAGACCCTCATCAGATCCCCAAGCTCCATCAGTCTGGGATCAGATCTCAGCCCAGCCCCCATCAGCCTGTGATCAGACCCCCATCAGCCTCAGATCAGACCCCATCAGCCTCAGATCAGACCGCCATCAGACCTCAGACCAAGGACTTACCACTCCCTGCTACTCCCGCTGCACCACTTCTTCTGGCCTATGCTGCACAGTGTCAGGTCATAGTGCACGTGCACTACATTCTGCAGAGCGGGGCCTGGAACAGGGTTGCCAACCAGAATTTTTCTTTTTTCTGGACAACTTATCCCAAAATCATGGACGGCCAACATTTTTTACGGACAAATTGGATGATTATAATTACCACCAAAATAATCTAGTCAAGTATCACCAGCCTCAAAAAAAATCACGGACACCTCTATTTTTTTTCACGGACAGAGGAAAAAAGTCCCCTATTTTTACGGACTGTCCAGAAATTTCTGGACGGTTGGCAACCCTGGCCTGGAAGAAGACCAGGGAGGGTGAGTAGAGCCATAATGGAAGTGGTCATTTGCATTTGGATTATAAGACACACTGCCATTTTTCTCTCACTTGTGTCTTATACACCAAAAAATACAAATACAAATAGAAGCTCCGGCTACAGGTCCTTTGGCACTGCTGGCCTGTGCCACCTTCTCCTTTTTTTTGGAGCTCGAGGTCTGGCAGGTACCCTTTTGCTTTTCCATGCCAGACATTTTTCACTTGACTGTGGCCCTGCAGCTGGTCTTTGTCTCTCTCCCTGTCTCTCTCCCTATCTCTCTCCCTGTCTCTCTCCCTGCCTGATTAATTACTAGCCCTGCGCTGGCCCTGCAGTATCCCTGATATGTGCAATATGGATTCCCAGAACAATTGTACCCCAATTTTAAAAAAAACTGTTCTCTGTCTTTCAGAACTTCACAGACAGTGCTTCTGCTCGTCTCAGCAGTCACAGAACAACTGATGCATCACTGGCTTACCGAGCCTGAGCCAATCAGAGAAAGCCCTTCCCACTAGGTCAGGTGACCGCTTTCTTCCCGGGCTTTATGCCACATGAATAATGAACAGTAAAAGTACGCTAATTAACTGAATTCGTATGCATCCGCATATAAAGTAACTTATACGTAACATTAGCGTACAATTTATCGGACAAGTACACAGCGAATGCGTAGAAAGCTTTAAGAACATTTTCGAATCTAACAAAGCGAATCTCAAAAAATCCGGATTCGGTTCGCAGCGGAAAAGTGCCAAGATTCGTATCGAATCTGCAAAGCAGCGAATAGATTCGCTCATCTCTACCTGTGACCATCACCTATTGTGAAAGGTGGATCCTGCCTATGTATAGGTGATATCTGTCAATGTAATTCTGCCTGTGATAATGATATGACTGCTGATATGTGATCTGTACAGACCAAGAAGCAATGCCTATTATTAGGCTTAGTGGCCAGTACCACTAAATATAGATAGTGACATGGAAACATAATATCACTACAATTCTTTAAAAATATATTGAACATAAAAAACCTGATTTGCAGGATACCAAACCAAATAGATTCCTAAAATTCTCAGTTTCTACTGATACGAAGGACATCACTGCATTACTGAAACGTGGAACTAGTATCAGAACTACTGTACATCTTATGGAGTAAGCATTAGGAAATTAGGCCTACTGTATTTTAATATCTCACTAGCAGAAGGACCGGGCTTCGTCCGTGTTTGTGTGTGTGTCGTTAAAACATATCGAGAGTGACCTCTCGATAGCCTGTCCCTTAACAGTAACATCCACAGCGCCCTCCCCTTTAAGTTTGACCTCCACAGCAGCTAGGGTGGCCACTGTCTTCACCCCAGAAGCTGTCTGAGCGTGAGCTACTGAAAGGGTGGACATCCCTGCATCCGTCCAGGCACTGCGCTGAACGGAGGACAGGGAGTCAGAAAACCGAAATGTCCAGCCTAAAACCAGACGTCTGGCTACCCTAACATCAGCCTGCCTCTAGGGTGGCCAGAGATCTGGTTTTAGGCTGGACAGTCCAGCTTTCATACTCCCTATCCTCTGTCGTGCCTTGATGGACACAGGAATGTCCTTTTGAACAGCTCACTCTCAGACAGCAGCACTGTGCAGTCTGAGCGTGAGCTGCAGGGAGAAAGTCACCCGCCTTCCCACTCCTGCAGCTGACAGAAGTTGATTTTTACCTTCATTCTTTCAATCCCCATCAGCTGTGGAGTGGAAGGGGGTGTGGCCGGGGTGAGTCAGGGGCGTGGCTTAGCGGGCCTGGGGGTGGGGCTTTTAAGTCCTCTCTTTTGAGGGTGGCCTGAATTACAGGTTGATGCCATGGGTATTTATTAGGAAACACAGTGGGTAGCAGTAGAAGAAAACATCTTTTATTACTACTGGACGGTAAATATGTGACATTTACATTATATTAGGTAATGATTGATGATGAGTTAGTCTTAAACATAAGGTATATTTATTGTAACCGGAACAGAGCCCTGCCCCTTTAAATCAGACCAACAGCAGTGAAAAAAACTGGCTGAGTTGTTATGGAAACCTGATGTGAAGCTGTGTGTATGGAGACTAACAGCTTGTCTATTGGCTGATAAGGGTCATGTGACCAGCTGAGACCCATTGTAAAACCTTCCCGGACACCTGATGTACCTGTGTGCCACATTTCGTGATTGTAGCTGCGACGGTGCGGATTCATTTAGCGGAAATACACACATACACACATACATACACTCAGCTTTATCTATTAGACTAGCTAAAGGACCCGGCTTTGCCCGGGTATATTTAATCTATTTCATTTAATGTTTGTGTGTGTGTCGTTAAAAGATATCGAGAGTGACCTCTACAGTGCCCGCCTCTTTAACAGTGACCTCCACAGCACCCTCCCCTTTAACTGTGACCTCCACAGCAGCTAGGGTGGCCACTGTCTTCACCCCAGAAAGCCAGATCTCTCCGCCATTCCCCCAAATGTGAAGCAGCGCCCTCGGTCCCCATGAAGCCACACCACTAAACATGAGGCCACGCCCCCTGGCTCCATAAAGACACGGAGGAGAAGCTGTCTGAGCGTGAGCTACTGAAAGGGTGGACATCCCTGTGTCCGTCCAAGCACTGCGCCGGGCGGAGAACAGGGAGTCAGAAAACTGGACTGTCCAGCCTAAAGCCAGACATCTGGCCACCCTAACATCAGCCTGCCCCTAGGGTGGCCAGAGATACGGTTTTAGGCTGGACAGTCTGGCTTTCAGACTCCCTGTCCTCTGTCATGCGCATCTAAAATTCATGCATGATCGCAGCATCTGATATTAATAACAGAGTGTACAATAATAATAATTATTAAATAATAATAATAATAATAATCATAATAATACCTGATCCATTTGTTCGAGAGACTGGCCGGCTGGCGAAATCTTGCTTGGCGGTCTGCAAAATCTTGCGTGGCCCCCAGATGACGTTATCATTAGAGTTGAGCGACCCCGAACTGCAAAGTTCGGGTTCGTACCAAATTTAGCGAGTTCGGGTACCTGGACCCGAACCCGTTTTTTTTTTACCAAGTTTTGGGTTCGAGTTCGGTGTTCGGGTGATTTTATTTTTTTTGCTATAACATGGTTATAAAGGAAAATAAATAGGTGAGTTTTTTTAATTATTTTTAACCCCTAAATGGCCATTTCACTTAGCATTCTGTGTTAAGAATGTTATTATTTTCCGTTATAACCATGTTATAACGGAAAATAATAAAGTGAAGTTTGGGTCCCCATTGACTTTAATGGGGTCTGGGTTCGGGGTGAAGTTCGGGTCAAGTTTGGGTCCCGAACCCAAACTTTGACCTGAAGTTTGGCCGAACCTGGAGAACCCAAAATTCCATGGGTTCGCTCATTCCTACACAGGATTTCTGCCGTGATCTTAAAGCAAAATAGCAGCGTCCGGCCCATAGCGAACAAATGGATCAGGTAAGTATTAGAGTTGAGCGAACGTTCTTGTAACGAGCACTGTAGTGCTCGGATCACCTGCGCTTGAATGGCCGCAGCCATCCAGATCCGTCCTCCTCACCCGACTGCAAGTCAGTGGGGACCGATCCGATACCAAACGTATCCGCCCCCATTGACTTACAGTCAAGTGAGGACGGATCCGGATGCCTGCGGCCATTCAAGCGCAGGGGATCCGAGCAGTACAGTGCTCATTACCAGCACGTTCGCTCAACTCTAGTAAGTATTAATTATTTTGTTTTTTACACTATTCCAGGTTAAATTGATTCCCTACCGCTGGTCCTTAAGGTGAAAAATGTCTGTGTCCTGAAGGGGTTAATTGTGTTTAATGAATAAATCATCATAACATCGTGTGGCAGAGTTCTGTAGTCTAGCTTCTATCAGATATATGTGGGCATTGTGGCATTTAAAGTTTTAAACAGCTGGGATCCAAGTTCTTTTCTGAGTATGGATAAGGAGTATGTCTTTTAATCATAGTGGGGCCTCCACTGGTATCCAAAGTTAGAGACAGCTGCTATAGAGCGCATAATGGTACATATGTGGTCTGCAGTGTGTTGTCTACATTTGTTATATGAGAAGTGAACTTTTATCTTTCATTGTTAATTTGATGACTGGTAAAAAGAGACACCAAGGGGAACGTATAAATAGGATATAACATATATTAACCCGATGGCGACCGCCCACTGTCTTTAGACGGCGGGCGGCGCGAGTCCCCAGTCTGTAGCGCCGTCTAAAGACGGAGCTGCAGAAAAGGGGTGTCAGGACGCCCCCGGACGAACCAGCGGCAGGGGTCCGGCTGTGCCCAGTAGCCGGACCCCTGCTGAATGCGCCAGCATCGGTGAAAACACAGATGCTGGCGCATTAACCCTTCATGTGCCGCGGTCAGCGCTGACTGCGGCACATGAGGCGTGCGGCATGGTGCGCGGCTATTCAGGATGGCGAGCAGGGGCCATCGGGTCACCTTGCTGCTGTGATGGGAACCCGATGGCTTAGATAGCAGCCGATGCCTTCCTTAGGCATCGTGGCTGCTATCCCTGCGAGCCTATGCGATCCAGCCCCCTGGATCGCACAGGAAGCAGGCTGTAAGTGTATTACATACATATTAGGTATCGCAGCGTCCGTATCGACCGGCTCTATAAAAATATCATGTCATCCGAAAAATAAAAAGAATATGGCTCTCAGAAAATAGCAACACAAAAAAAAGATTTTATTCTGTTGAAAAATGCATCTAATGTGTAAAACTTTCCAAAAATAAAAATGTTAGACATATTGGGTATCGACACATCCGTAACAACCTGCTTTATAAAAGTATTACATGAGATAGCCCCCTAGGTGAATGTTGTAAAAAATTTTTTTTAAAAACTAAGCCAAAACAGCCATTTTTTTTCCCTTTTGCCTCACAAAAAGTGTAATAGCAGGCGATCAAAGAGGCATATTTAACCCAAAATGGAACCAATCAAACCGTCATCTTGTCCCGCAAAAATTGATACCCTACCTAAGACAATCGCCCAAAAAATTAAAAAAAATGGCTATCTGAAAATGGCAACACATAAACAAGATTTAATTCTGTTCTAAAATGCATCTAATGTGTAAAACTTAACAGTAATAAAAATGGTAGACATATTGGGTATCGCCGCGTCCGTAACAACCTGCTCTATAAAAATATCACATGACTTGCCCCTTCAGGTGAATGCTGTAAAAAAAATGCTAAAAAAAACTATGCCAAAACAGCTATTTTTTTCACCTTGACTCACAAAAAGAGTAATACCAAGCGATCAAAAAGGCGTATTTATCCCAAAATGGTACCAATGAAAACCTCACCTCATCCTGCAAAAAATGAGCCCCTACATAAGACAATAGCTCAAAAAAATAAAAATCAATGGCTCCTGCAAACCACTCCATCAAAATCTGTGTTGTAAAATCCATATGGCACTCCTTCTGTTCCTACCATGTGCCCCCACATCAGTTTACAACCACATATGGGGTGTTGCTGTATTCAGGAGAAAATGGGTAACAAATTATGGGGTGCTTTTCTCCTGTTACCCATTATGCAAATTAAAAAAATTGGGGCTAAAGCAACATTTTATTGGAAGAAATGAAACTTTTCATTTTCATAGCCAAGTGTTTCCAAATTCCGTAAAACGCTTAGGGGGTCAAAGTGGCCAGTACCTCCCTTAATATATTCTTTGAAGGGTGTAGTTTCCAAAATGGGGTCACTCTTTGAGGGTTTCCAGTGTCGGGGTACGTCAGGGTCTCTCAATTACAAAATGGTGCCCAAAAACTATTCTAGCAAAATCTGCCTCCAAAATCCGTATGGCGCTCCTTTCCTTCTACAGAGTACTGCCACAAACCCATAGAGACGTTTACCACCATATATGGGGTATTTCTGTAAACTGCAGAATCAAAGTAATGTATATTGAGGTTTAGTTTGCTGTTAACCCTTGCTGTGTTGCAAGAAAAAAAAATATTAACATGAATAATCTACCAAAAAAGTGAAATTTTGACATTTCACCTCCATTTTCCTTTAATTCTTGTGGAACACCTCAAGGGTTAACAAAGTTTGTAACAGCATTTTTTTTTATAAATTGAGGGGTGTAGTTTCTAAAATGGGGTCATTTAGGGGGGTTTTCATTATGTAAGCCCCTCAAAATCACTTTATATCTGAATTGGTGCTTAAAAAAAATGGTTTTGGAAAATTTGGTGAAAATTTGAAAAATGGCTTCTAAACTTCTAAGCCCTCTAACGTCCTAAAAAAGTAAAATGACATTTATAAAATGATGCCAAAATAAAGTAGACATATGGGGAATGTAAAATAATAACTATTTTTGGGTGTATCACTATTTATTTTGAAAGTAGAGAAATAGAAATTTGGAAATTTGCTAATTTTTCCAAATTTTTGGTAAATTTATTTTTTTATAAATAAAAATGAAATATTTTGCCACAAGTTTACAACTGTCGTGAAGCACAATATGTGACAAGAAAACAATCTCAGAATGGCCTGGATAAGTAAAAGCGTTCCAAAGTTATTACCACATAAACTGACACATGTCAGATTAGCAAAAATCAGTCTGGTCACGAAGGTGCAAAATGGCCCGGTCATTAAGGGGTTAAGGAATGCTAAGATGTATTTTAAACAAAGCTGGAATATAGATCAGAGAACATACAGTGTAATGTGTGGCAACAAAATAGAAGCTAAGATTTAATAAAAGAAACAATGTAGGTGATATGTGTTAGTGGTGGAATTATGCAACTAGTCCTTCAAAGAGGTGTATAGTTCAGGTTTCAGGCAGCATTGTGGCTCAGTGGTGAGCACTGGTACCTTGCAGCGCTGGGGTCCTAGATTCAAATCCACAACATCTGCATGGAGTTTGTATGTTCTCCCCAAGTTTGTGTGGGTTTCCTCTGCGTACTCTGGTTCCCTCCCACATTCCAAAGATATACTGATAGGGAGCTTAGATTGTGAACTCCACTGGGGAGAGCGAGTCATGATAGTGTCTGTAAAGCACTGAGTAATATGTTGGAGCTATATACAGTAAGTGAAATAAATAAAAAATAAACAATTATTTAGTAAAGCACATGTATGACAAAACTTAAAACCTTAAATCAACCAAATAATCACAGAAGATATAAAAGTATCTATGTTTGCAGTTCTGCTTAAATTCAATAACTTCTTGGAAACATCAAATCGACAGACCTGTTTAAAAAATCCAACTTACACAGTCTCTGTGGAATCGAGCAGAGAAATCCATTTAGCTGTAGGAAGAGGTACAGGATTTGGAGAAAACGTTTGTTTATATCTTGACCTTCTCACCTTCATGCTCAATGACACTGAATCTGGCAGAACTTTACCTGAATCTGGACTCAGTTGTACTTAGTTGTTGATTTATAGCAAACATAATGAAAAATGCTACATTCCACCAAAAGGCTTTAAAGAAAAGAACTCTGACCAGTAAGCAGATGGAATCCTTGAGAACCAATTAGTGAGATTAATTCCCTTTGTCTGTTTGAATAAACTGGCTTTAAATGTTTAGAGAAGAATCAATATTTCGTTAGTTGCAGAATAGAACTGTATGAATAGAGAGAAAAATGCCCTGAACAACATAAGATACTAAAACTTTTTTTTTTAATAAAAGTATGCGGTGACAGAACTTTTTTATTTACCCCGAGTGACCTTTCAATATATTTTCTTTGGGTGGACATCAGATGTCTAGCTTTTAGTGACAGCTGGATGTCCTTGAAAGGGGTAAAATGCGTTTTTAACATTATTACATAATCAGTACTGAATGTAAACTATGTATACATAGCATACTGCATCATTTTTGTTGATCATGGGACTATTCAGATATACACTGAATGACCCAGAGTGAAATAAAAAACATGTAATAAACCCACTCCATTTAACTCTCGCATCAATCCAAATCAGATTTAAATTGGATTAAATTCAATTTTGATTTAAAATGAAAGGTAAGATAGAAAAAATACTTTCAACTTCAAAACTGATTCACTTGATTCACTAATCATTATTTATGCATTGACAAATAATTTTATCAGGTTTGATTTTGGTGAATTTATCATTCCAATTATATTTTCTGTACCAGTGAATCAGGCAAATTTTCAAAAGCCATGAAACAGATCAATTACATCTCTTATCTCTATCCATCAATTTAATTTCATTGAGATATAATCAATGTTAGGTTATAAATTATAAGTTACAATGTATTATTTAGAGTATTTACAGTATTCAGTTTAAAAACATGTGCCATAAATCATTATCAGATTGCCTCCTGATGAAATGGAAGCTGGAGCTGGTTACCAGTCTGTGGATGAGTGTTTACATGTTTAGTGCTGGCTGTATTAACCCCTTCAACCCCGGGCCTGTTTTCACCTTCCTGCCCAGGCCATTTTTTGGAAATCTGACATGTGTCACTTTATGTGGTAATAACTTTGGAACGCTTTTACTTATCCAGGCCATTCTGAGATTGTTTTCTTGTCACATATTGTGCTTCACGACAGTAGTAAATTTGTGGCAAAATATTTCATTTTTATTTATAAAAAAATACCAAATTTACCAAAAATTTGGAAAAATTAGCAATTTTCCAAATTTCTATTTCTCTACTTTCAAAATACATAGTAATACCTCCAAAATAGTTATTATTTTACATTCCCCATATGTCTACTTTATGTTGGCATCATTTTATAAATGTCATTTTACTTTTTTAGGACGTTAGAAGGCCTAGAAGTTTAAAAGCCATTTTTCAAATTTTCAACAAAATTTCCAAAACAATTTTTTAGGCACCAATTCAGTTATAGAGTGATTTTGAGGGGCTTACGTAATGGAAACCACCCATAAATGACCCCATTTTAGAAACTACACCCCTCAAATTATAAAAAAAACTGATGTTACAAACTTTGTTAACCCTTGAGGTGTTCCACAAGAATTAAAGGAAAATGGAGGTGAAATTTCAAAATTTCACTTTTTTGGTAGATTATTCATGTTAATATTTTTTTTCTTGCAACACAGCAAGGGTTAACAGCAAACTAAACCTCAACATACATTACTTTGATTCTGCAGTTTACAGAAATACCCCATATGTGGTGGTAAACGTCTCTATGGGTTTGTGGCAGTGGTCAGAAGGAAAGGAGCGCCATATGGATTTTGGAGGCAGATTTTGCTAGAATAGTTTTTGGGCACCATTTTGTAATTGAGAGACCCTGACGTACCCCTACAGTGGAAACCCTCAAAGAGTGACCCCATTTTGGAAACTACACCCTTCAAAGAATATATTAAGGGGGGGTACAGCCACTTTGACCCCCTTTTACGGAATTTATGGAATTTGGAAACACTTGTCTGTGAAAATGAAAAGTTTCATTTCTTCCAATAAAATGTTGCTTTAGCCCCAAATTTTTCATTTTCACAAGGGGTAACAGGAGAAAAGCACCCCATAATTTGTTCCCCATTTTCTCCTGAATACGGCAACACCCCATATGTGGTGGTAAACTACTGTGGATTGGTTTGCGGGAGCCATTGATTTTTATTTTTTTTTGAGTTATTGTCTTATGTGGAGCTCCTTTTTTGTGGAATGAGGTGACGTTTTCATTGGTACCATTTTGGGGTACATAAGACTTTTTGACTGCTTGGCATTACACTTTTTGTGAGTCAAGGTGAAAACAAATAGCTGTTTTGGCATAGTTTTTTTTTTTAAATTTTCTTTACAGTATTCACCTGAGGGGGCAAATCATGTGATATTTTTATAGAGCAGGTTCTTACGGATGCAGCGATACCCGATATGTCTACCATTTTTATTTTTGTTAAATTTTACACATTAGCTGCATTTTTGAACAGAATTAAATCTTGTTTTTGTGCTGCCATTTTCAGAGAGCCATATTTTTTTAATTTTTTGGGCTATTGGTAGGGTATCAATTTCTGCGGGATGAGATGAAGTTTTGATTGGTACCATTTTGGGGTACATATGCTTTTTTGATCGCGTGGTATTACACTTTTTGTGAGGCAAGAGGAAAAATGGCTGTTTTGGCCTAGTTTTTTAAATTTTTTTTTTACAGTATTCACCTGGGGGGCCATCTCATGTAATATTTTTATAGAGCAGGTTGTTATGGACGCGGCGATACCCAATATGTCTAACATAATTTTTGGAAAGTTTTACACATTAGATGCATTTTTGAACAAAATAAAATATTTTTTGTGTTGAAATTTTCTGAAAGCCATATTTTTTTATTTTTCGGGCGATTGTCTTAGGTAGGGTCTCATTTTTTGCAGGACAAGATGACGGTTTGATTGGTACTATTTTGGGGTAAATATGCCTTTTTGATCGCCTACTATTACACTTTTTGTGAGGGTAGGTGACCAATAAATGGCTGTTTTGGAATAGTGTTTTTTTTTACATTTTTACAGCATTCACCTGAGGGGGGATATAATGTGATATTTTTATAGAGCAGGTTGTTACGGATGTGGCGATACCCAATATGTCTAACATTTTTATTTTTGTTAACTTTTACATTGTAAATTAATTTTTGAACAGAATTAAATCTTGTTTTTGTGTTGCTATTTTCTGTGAGCCATATTTTTTTATTTTTTGGGCGATTGTCTCAGGTAGGGTCTAAATTTCTGCGGGACGAGATGACTGTTTGATTGGTACCATTTTGGGGTAATACGCCTTTTTGATTGCTTGGTATTACACTTTTTGTGAGGCATGGTGAAAAAAAATGGCTGTTATGGTATAGTTTTTTTTTTTTACAGCATTGCCCTGGGTGGCCATCTCATGTAATATTTTTATAGAGCAAGTAGTTGCGGACGCGGTGATACCCAATATGTCTAACATTTTTATTTTTGTTAAGTTTTACACATTAGATGCATTTTTGAACAGAATAAAATCTTTTTTTTGTGTGTTTGTGTTTTTTTGGGCGATTGTCTTAGGTAGGGTCTAAATTTCTGCAGGACGAGATGATGGTTTGATTGGCACCATTTTGGGGTAAATACGCCTTTTTGGAAGGTGACCAAAAAATGGCTGTTTTGGTGTTTTTATTTTACTGCGTTCACCTGGCGGGGTGGATGATGTAATATTTTTATAGAGCCAATCGATATGGATGCGGCGATAGCTAATATGTCTAATTTTCTTTTTTTCCCTTTTTTTTTACAATTTTTTTTAAACTTTATTTTGGGAAAAGTGTGCTTTTTTAACTTGAAACTTTCATTTTTTTGTAAAACTTTATTTTTTTCACTTTTTTTTTTCACTTTTAGGGGTCTGATCCCCTTTACAATGCATTACAATACTTCTGCATTGTAATGCATTGGCTGTAAGTGTATTACCAGTGTAATACACTTACAGCCTGCTTCCTGTGAGATCCAGGGGGCTGGATCTTACAGGCTCGCAGGGATAGCAGCCATGATGCCTAAGGAAGGCCCAAGGGTCATTGAAAAGGTTTAGGCAGAAACCCTTCTGTCCTATGTGGGGAGCCTGGTGGGAATTTTGCTATGGGGCCCTTACTAAATATTAGTAACCCATCACTCAGTGCCACGGTGCATTCCTTAAAGGGGTATTCTCATCTTAGACAATGGGGGCATATCACTAGGATATGCCCCCACTGTCTTATAGGTGCGGGTCCCACCGCTGGGACCCGTACCTATATCCAGAACAGAGCGGGGAGCGCTGCGCCTAGAGGACCCCGGGTTTCCGGGGGTTCGGCCACCACCAGGCATAGCTCCCCGCTGCGCTCATAGAAATGAATGGGAGTGCAGCGCGCAAGCATGGCCTCCGCTCCCAATTATCTCTATGGAGCCGACGGAAGTAGCCGAGCCAGTGCTCGGCTATTTTCGGTGGCCCCATAGAAATGAATGGAGGGCAGCTGCGCATGCGCAGTGAGCCCTCATTCAGTTCGGGGGCTCCATTCTGGATATAGGTGCGGGTCCCAGCGGTGGGACCCGCACCTATAAGACAATGGAGGCATATCCTAGCGATATGCCCCCATTGTCTAAAATGCGAATAACCCTTTAAATGTAACCCTAGTAATAGCAATAGTATTTCCTTAATAAGAAAAGTGATAAAAAAATAACTGTGGGGAAACAGTTTTAGGACTGGCACAAAAATTACTAAGAAGTGCACACCTCTTAATAATTTTGGTGCTTCATATCAGTTCTGTGTGCCAGAACCTGAAATCTAAGCCAGCTAGGAGCAAAAAGGACCACTTTGCGCCACAATTTTCTACATTTTTATGCCACTATTTTGGCATAGGAGGCTTGATAAATCTCCCCCTAAATATGTTTTAATGACTCAGCAATATTAGCAAAATGATTTTTAAAAAACAAATTTGACAACAGACTCTGGCCATTAAGTGGTTAAATTATTTTGATACCACAGCGTTTCTTCTTCTGACCTTGGGACTTCCTTCTGGAAATTGTACTACAAATTAGTTTTCTTTTCCAGCTGACCTTATAGCTAGAACAAATTTCACTGAAAAAAGGAGATATCATTGAGGTATGTCAGCCTTGATAAAGTAAAATGCAAAATAAGGAAGATGATGACTTCCAACTGTGCATTGTTCAATGCAAATAGCTTCATATACAAATAATTCAGTGTCTTCCAGGTTCTTCTAGTTCATGGATACAGTATATGTTGTTGGCATGAATGACTTACACATTATTACAAATTGCTCAGCAACAGATAATCACAGATAATAGATTAATCAGTTGACTATAAGCCTTGTGCTGTTCCTCAGAATTGCTTCCACCTTCTCCACTGGTGCCTAGGTATGCTATGCCTATAGTGAATACCTTTTTTCTGTGCAGTCATTGATTAACTGGGGATTATTAACCTGCTTGTCAAAGGGACATGTCACTACTTACTGACAGTGTCCAATAATCAGACAGTAAAGGGATACATCATCCTGACAAGGGAAATGATGACACCTGTTACCAACTGGATCTAGGCTACACAGAGTACATTATTTACTAAAAAAGACATGCTCCTATATAAAACTAGTAACTCACCGGAGATGTCTTCTGTGGGTATAGAAATTATCTTTCCTTTTCTTTTCCATCTGGACTAGACCTCCATGACAACTTCTTCTGATGATTGCAGAGTTGCAGGTGAGAAATCTTTGACCTCCTGAATTCTGCAGCTGATCTCCAGTACAAAAAATTTCAGACCACAGACTCTGAAATATAAAACTCAGATCAGACCACCTAAATATAGATGTCACGCTCTGGTGTGGAGGGTATAGCCACACCAAGCATAAGAGGCAAGGGAAAAGGACCAAACAAAGGAAACGGTCACCTCCTGTAGGAAACCCTGAAACTAGGCCCTGATTGACTACCCTGCCACTAGTGACAGGGGAAGGAATCAACCTGTTCCTCCAAAAGGACAGATGAACAGGAGACTCCAGAAGGCAAAACCACAACAGGGAAAAGTAGGATAAACACAAAAAGGAAAATGACACTTATCTTAATGCAGATATTGCAGCAACCGGATCTCAGCCGAGATCCACACCACACACAACAATGTCAGCAGAAAGTTTAAACCGAAAGGGATACTGGGAGAGGAAGGGATAAATAGGGGAAAGATAATTACCACACCCACAACAGCTGAGGGGAAGGGGTGTGGTAAACAGCAACCAAACCAAGAGGAAAACATGTCAAATTACGTCACTTTTGAAAGTCTAGCAACCTGATGCAGGCACATTCGTGGCATTACCCCCCCCCCCCCTTTACTGGTGACCTCCGGGCACCCAGGCCCAACTTTATCAGGATGAGACCTATGAAAGGCTTTCACTAAACGACTGGCATTCATGTCAGATGCCGGTACCCATGTACTCTCCTCAGGTCCATAACCCTTCCAGTGAGCAAGATATTGAAGAGTTCCACGGAGAACTCGAGAACCAATGATCTTGACGATCTGGAATTCCAAATTACCATCCACCAAGAAAGGCGCGGGTGGCAAGGGAGATGGTTCCAGAGATTCAACATATCTCTTCAACAAAGATCTGTGAAACACATTATAGATTTTCAGGGCCTGAGGAAGTTCAAGACGAAATGCTACAGGATTAATAATGGCCGTGATCTTATATGGGCCAATAAATCTTGGACCCAACTTCCAAGAAGGAACTTTCAACTTAATGTTCCTACTTGACAGCCACACAGAATCACTCACACTTAGGTCTGGACCATTCATACGTCTCCTGTCAGTCACACGTTTGTTACCCATATTTATCAAGTTATTTTGAATTTTCCGCCATATAGATGACAATGATGATGAAAAACGTTCTTCCTCAGGAATACCAGAAGTATCAGAACCAGAAAATGTGCCAAACTGCGGGTGAAAGCCATATGCAGCAAAAAATGGTGACTTACCAGTGGAGTCCTGTCTGAGATTATTTATGGCAAACTCCGCCAAAGACAAAAACGAGGACCACTCCTCCTGGTTCTCAGAGACTAAACATCTCAAGTAAGTCTCAGACTATGATTGCTACGCTCAGTCTGTCCATTCGTCTGGGGGTGAAAGGCAGAGGAAAAAGACAGTTGTACCCCAAAGCCGAGTACAGAATGCCCTCCAGAATCTGGACAGAAACTGAGTCCCACGATCGGAGACCACGTCAGTGGGAATGCCATGAAGTTTCACAATGTAGTCAACAAACACTTGTGCAAGAGTTTTAGTATTGGGGAGTCCGGGTAATGCAATAAAGTGCGCCATTTCACTAAAACGTTCTACAACCACCAGAATAACTGTCTTACCAGACGAATCAGGCAGATCAGTGATGAAGTCCATGGATAAGTGAGTCCATTGTCTGGACGGGATGGGTAATGGAAGTAGGAGTTCAGAAGGTCGAGTATGTGTCACCTTAGCACGTGCACAGACACTATAGGCCGACACATAGTCCTCAACACACTTACGCAGCCCTGGCCACCAGAATCTACGAGAGATGAGGTCAACAGTGGATTTACTCCAAGGTTGTCATGCAAGCACCGAAGGATGATGTTTCTCAAACACCTTATGACGCAAATCAGAAGGAACAAACAACTTCCCAGGGGGGCAAGACTCTTGTGCATCTCCCTGGGCCTCAAACACCTTAGCCTCAAGATCAGCGTAAAGAGCAGATATCACCACCCCTTCAGACAGTATAGAACTCGGATCCTCAAAATCACCACCTCCGGGAAAACTATGTGACAAGGCATCCACCTTCACATTCTTAATCCCAGGACGATATGTGACAATGAAATTGAATCTGGTGAAGAACAAAGATCATCTGGCCTGCCTCGGATTAAGTCGTTTAGCCGACTCCAGGTAAGCCAGATTTTTGTGATCAGTGAATACCGTGATAGGGTGAATCGCCCCTTCCAACCAATGACGATATTCCTCAAAAGCCAACTTAATGGCCAGTAACTCTCTGTTACCCACATCATAATTTCTCTAGGCAGCAGAGAGTTTTTTTTTAAACAAAGCACATGGGCGCCATTTACCAGGTGACGGGCCCTGTGATAAAACTGCTCCTACCCCCACCTCGGATGTGTCAACCTCCACAATGAAAGGTTGTGACAAATCTGGCTGCACCAATATAGGGGCAGAAGAGAAGCACTCCTTTACAGCAGAGAAGGCTTGCAACGCTGCATCAGACCACACTGAGACATCCGTCCCTTTCTTAGTTATGTCTGTTAAGGGTTTCACTATTGTCGAATAGTTCTTAATACATTTTTGGTAATAGTTGGTGAACCCCAAAAATCACATAAGAGCCTTCAGATTTTCAGTTCGTTCCCAGTCCAGAACAGCACGGACTTTCTCTGGATCCATACGAAAACCTAAAGATGAAAGCAGGTATCCTAAGAATGGCACCTCGTGTACAGCAAAAACACATTTCTCAAATTTTGCATACAACTTGTTATCTCTTAAGATTTGCAACACGTGTCTCACATGATCCTGGTGTGTCACCATATCTGGAGAACAGATTAGTATGTCATCCAAATACACGACTACAAACCTCCCCACCAAGTGATGAAAAATGTCATTAACAAAATGCTGGAAGACAGCACGAGTATTGGTCAACCCAAAAGGCATGACCGGGTTCTCAAAGTGGCCCTCAGGAGTGTTAAAGGCCGTTTTCCATTCATCCCCTTCCTTGATCCTGAACAGATTATATGCCCCTCTTAAGTCTAACTTGGAGAACACCTTGGCATCCACGATCTGGTTAAACAAGTCAGGAATCAAAGGGAGGGGCTAAGGATCACAGACAGTAATCCGATTGAGTTCACAAAAATCCAGATATGGAGTTCTGTCCTTTTTCTTAACAAAGAAAAACCCAGCTGCCACAGGAGATTTGGAAGGTCTAATATGACCTTTAGCCAAACTCTCAGCAATATATTCCTTCATGGTCGTTCTCTCAGGTCCAGAAAGGTTATACAGCCTAGATTTGGGCAATTTTGCACCAGGGATAAGATTGATAGGACAATCGTATTCCCGGTGAGGGGGCAAGTCCCGACATCCACCTTCAGAAAATACATCAGAGAAATCCGATATAAAAGAGGGAAGTGTCTTAGTAGTTAAAGCAGAAAAAGATGTATTAAGACAACTGTCAACACAATAATCACCCCAATCCATAATTTGTCTAGTATGCCAGTCAATGGTCGGATTATGTTTGCTTAACCACGGTAAACCCAGAACGATAGGAGCAGGAAGACCTTTCAACACAAAACATGAAATAAGCTCCTGATGAAATTCACCCACTCTTAATTTGATATCATGCACCATCTGAGACAAACACTTGTGAGATAGAGGTGCAGAATCAATGGCAAACACAGAAATCTTCTTTTCCAATGTACTCAGAGACAATCCATGCATACGTACAAACTGAGCATCAATCAAATTCACCCCTGCCCCGCTGTCAATAAACACCTCAATTCTCACAACCTTTGACTCTAGCACCACCTCGGCAGTCAGGAGAAAACGGGTACTACAAGATGAAGACAAATGCACACCACCCACCCCACCAAGAGTGAGACGAGAATTCAACGCCCCCTTTTCTTTTCTCTCTTTTAGAGATTGAATGCATGGACATACATTGACAAAGTGTCCTTTGTGACCACAGAAAAAACACACACCCTTCTTATTACCAAAGTGCTTAAAAGGGGAAACAGGAGTAGCTCCCCCTAACTGCATGGGTTCGTCCCCTGACATCATCCCAGGGGAATCTTTACCCAAAGTGTCATAGGAAGACAATACACTACGTGATAGTATGTCTTGAGAGCGGGGGCCCCTAGATCGCTCTCTCAGGCGCCTATCCATGCGTACAGCAAGATACATAGCAGCTTCCAAAGACACAGGGGTTTCATGAAAGGCCAAAGCGTCCTTCAGCCTTTCTGATAATCCTTGACAGAATTGGCTACGTAGAGCTGGATCGTTCCATTCAGTATTGGTCGCCCACCTCCGGAACTCAGAGCAATAGATCTCAACCGAGCGCTCACCCTGACGAACGTCACGTATCTGGGTCTCGGCCAGGGAGATACGATCCGGGTCATCATAGATAATCCCTAAAGCCTTGAAAAATTCATCTACCGACCGGAGAGACTGCGATCCGGTCGGCAGAGAAAAGGCCCATGACTGCGCATCCCCTTTAAGCAGCAAGATGACCACACCAAGCTTCTGTTCCTCATTACCAGAAGAATGTGGACGCAGTCTGAAATACAATTTGCACGCCTCCCTGAATAGAATAAAATTATCACATCCCCCAGAAAATCTATTCGGGAGGGTGACCTTAGGCTCCAAACAGGCCTGACAACAAGCACCTCCAGAACAACCAGCCTGTGGTCTCTGAATCTGGTTGCGGATGTCAGCTACCTCCAAGCAGAGTCCCTGCAGCCGTTCAGTAAGCACGGTAATAGTATCCATGTCTGCACAAAAATGACATTAATTTTTGTTCCGCAGCTTATAATATCACGCTCTGGTGTGGAGGGTATAGCCACACCAAGCGTAAGAGCGAAGGGAAAAGGACCAAACAAGGAAAACGGTCACCTTCTGTAGGAAACCCTGAAATTAGGCCCTGATTGACTACCAGTATGAACAGGCCTTAGTGGTAGGAGAGTTCATACACAGGAACCTAATAACACCTGAGCCTAGAGAACCCTGCCACTAGTGACAGGGGAAGGAGTCAACCCGTTCCTTCAAAAGGACGGACGAACAGGAGACTCCAGAAGGCAAAACCACAACAGGGAAAAGTAGGATAAACACAAAAGGGAAAATGACACTTATCTTAATGCAGATATTGCAGCAACCGAATCTCAGCCGAGATCCACACCACACACAACAATGTCAGCAGAAATTATAAACCGCAAGGGATACTGGGAGAGGAAGGGATAAATAGGGGAAAGATAATCACCACACCCGCAACAGCTGAGGGGAAGGGGAGTGGTAAACAGCAACCAAACCAAGAGGAAAACATGTCAAATTATGTCACTTTGAAAGCAACCTGATGCAGGCACGTTCGTGACAATAGACCAGGCTCCCTAAATACAGACTCCTTAAACTAATACAGATCTCAGACTAGACCCCCTAAATATAGAATACAGCACAGGTTACCTAAACTAATACAGACATAAGACACTCTGTACTTATAGAGATTCCAGACCAGAACCACTAAATTCAGACCCCATACACTTAAACATCAGTTTATATTCTCCCTCTCAGTTGAGCCTTCTTGCTTTGCCCTCTGGCTTCTGGGCTCTTTTAGGACTTTCTCCCAGCTAATGATGCAGATCTTGGAGTTTTGGCTTGGGGCCTGGGGATGCAGCCTGGCTATTGGCCTAGTGCAGGGGGCCGAGTAGCAGAGGCAAAATGGCATCCGTGCCCCCCCCAACCTCCAGGGAACACAGCAACTCAGCACAGTCAAGCAACAGCAGGACATAAAGCCTCTTGGCTCCAAAAGGATCTTCCCCAAATGCGTAGACGACAGAAGCAGCAGGGACACTGTGGTAAGCATGAAAAGAGAGGATGATGAGCTGTGGAATGCTGTTCTCTGCATAAACTCTGTGGGTGCATAGGGTGGACATGTGCCCAGCATTGGAGTCTATGAGAATTTCATGAAAAAAACACATTTTTTTCTTTGCATTGCCAAATTCTGACCCCATAACTTTATTATTTTTATGTGTACAGAGCTGTGTGAGAGCTCATTTTTGCAAGGCAATCTGTACTTTTCATTGATTTTGGAATGTGTATGACTTTTCGATCACTTTTTATTCAATTTTTTGTGGGAGGTGAAGAGACAAAAAACAGCAAATTGGCCGTTTTGACTTTTTTTTCCGTTTCACTGTTTGCTATATGGTATAAATATGTTTTATATTTTAATAGTACAGGCTTTTTGTGCTTGGCAATGCCCATGATATTTATTATTTTAATTGTTTATGTATGTTTATTAGAATTTTGGGTAAAGGGTGATTTCAATTTTTACATTTTTAAAAACATTTTTGTACACTTTTTTTGAAGTTCCCCTAGGGAACTTGAACAAGCAATCATTAGATTGGTTCTCTTATAGACTCCAATGCAGTCTATGAGAATTTCACTGTGTTCCTATGGAACAGTCTATGAGAATTTGCAGTCTATGGGAATTTTACTGTGTTCCTATGGAGCCCTGCCACAGGCAGGTCTCCATAGAAACCTATGTTCAGCAGGCTTGGATTATTCAAGAGAACAGAGTCTGCCACACATATCATCAGGCTCTCCCGATCCTCATTAGGAGGAGCCGGTGCATGGCCTTAAGCACTATGTCATGGTCACATTTGACCAAGACATCTGGGGGGTTAAATGTGTGCGATCAACATTATTGTTGTGGGACACAAACCTATAAGAAAATGGAGACATATCCTAATGATTTGCCCCCATTGTCTGAGAAGAGACAACTCTTGAAAACAAGGGAGTGCCATGATAACAATCTTAGCCAAAATCCAAATTTGGTGGTTGACACAGTGATAGTTGACACTCACTGCCCTCAAAAGTTGATTTGAATTCTTATATCTTATTTTTTAACATTTTTAATAAATTATTTCACCATGTTTACATTTATTTTTAGTTCCCCTAGAGGACATTAACATGCAGTCCTGATAGCTTCTACCATAGAGTGCAATGATTTACCATTACAGCCTATCAGAGAGTCACTATGTTCCTAGTACACCACAGGCTGGGCTTCATAAGAACCTTGTTATTACAGGCCTTGGAACCTTTAGAAGGATTGATGCTGCTATACCAACCAAACGACTGCCTCAATCATATCACATTGATCTCCGTTTAATTGACCACTCAGATGCTGTGGTCACAATTGCAGTAAATGTTATTAAGTGGTTAATACAGTACATATAGCTCAAAAAAGGTACATATAAATGTTATATGTGTAATGAAAGTCACAGTAAATATTATTGTGCTTTTTCTTCATTGTATTTAATATTAGTGAACAGATTTATTATCACATATTTTCTATATCCATGTGCACCTACTTGAGCCCTGAATAATGAAGGTTTACCTCATTCTAAAAGGGCTGTTAATAGTTAGACCCCTGTACAATCCACACAAGTCGATGAGATGTAATTAGAAAAATGTTTTGTTAAACCAAAAAGGACATTAATTGTGTAAATTGTTGTTTTGATACTACTTGAAATAACTGTAGAAGACAATTGTTTATAATAAATGAACACATCCAAATCCATTTCTGTTTAGTAGCAGATGTGCAACTTTCGTTGTTCAATTACTTGCATAATTAAATAATTTAGAAAAAGCAATGCATAACATAGGAATGCTTTCTGAAGAGCTAAGTAAACAGTGGTTAATGACACATACTTGAATATAATATTATGAATAGAAAAAATTAAAATTTTTTTAGAGGGTTTTGTTTTGCTGAACTCTTAGCCAAGAGCCAGAAATTGTTATTGAAGTGTACAGCCATAACCTTTAAGAAATGCAAAATGCCAGAACCTGCGGAGCAGCAGCTACACACAGATAATGGTGGCTGCTGTTTCTAGAGGATGTGACAGGTCCTTTTTTAAAGGACCTGATTCTAATGACTGGGTGCAAGATACAACAGGACTTCTTCAAAGGTCTTGTGGAGTGCATGCCTCAATGGGTTTTGAGTAAAAATGAGATTATTCATTGTAAATCAAATTCTTCTCGAAATTCCTAAAAATTCAGATTACAGCTGAATCAGAATCTTTTGCGATTCAAATCAGATAAATCCGTAAAAATTGTGGCCTTCATGTTACAAATCTGAAGCCATGGTAGAAGGCTACAAAAAATGATAATTGTGGACCACTTTTTAATTTAAAAATAAAATCTGACAGTGCAGTGTGTAATTAAACAAGCTGTTTGTTACCACCAGCTATCATCCCTTTAACTATAGCTTTTTATTTCACTGTCACTTTGACACTACTAATGCTGCCTTGACATTAAAGAAAGGGACTAAATACACATAGGAGACCTCAGAGTATCATACATAAACCAAGCTCTTTCAATTTGGGTCAAATTTATTCAACTGATTCATTAGAAGTGGACCCAAAACGAGTTGAGAAGTTTATGAAGCCTAACAGTGAAATTGACAATATTACTGGTGATTTTAATGATATGGTAGATTAATGTATGTGTTTAAAATATATTTTAAAATATTCCACAGGATTATAAAATAGGTGCTATCTATGCAACATGTAAGATCTTGCTATCTAAATTATACTTTGGTGTACACATATCAAATCAGACTCACAGAGAATGAACAATCTTTAAGGAGCATGCTCCAACATATATGGGGGAATTTATTAAAACTGCCGTTTCTAAAACCATTCTTAATAAGAAACTTAATGTTATGCAATGTACCAAAATGAATAATTTTAGCGTGACCTCATCAGATCTGTAAGCCAGAAGATGAAATCTATGCTAGTTAGGAGCTGACTTGTATTTCAGATGTAATGTATGCAAAATGTTTGGGTGCACATATTGTTAAATGTGTCTGGCCATGCAATCCCTGTCCATGGACTCCCATCTCCCTCCCAGACTTCACCCACTATTTGCAAAAGCAGGCAGGGTGTTGGAAAAGTTGCACATTTTGGAGCATAATAGGACTCACAACAAAGTGTGCAACTTTTCTGTGATAGGTTAATAATACCATCAACACTCACAGAGGTTTTTTGCCTTCCTCTGGATCAACTTGTAGGAAAACAGGCCGAACTGGATGGACAGATGTCTTTTTTCGGCCTTATAAACTATGTTACTATGTTACTCCACCCTAATCAACCATGCAAGTCTAGATGATAACCAAACCCAAATTCTAATACAAGGCAGTTGCATAACAGCTGCCTAAACAAAGTTAGTGACTAGATGAATTTGACCAACAGGCAGACCCCTGCTGCCAGTAACATTATATTTATTTTGCCCTAACATACCTAATAATCACTTCTATGAGGTATGCCCCTTTAAAATGAATATTATGCGATAATGAATATTAGCCCAGTCATCACATTGCAAAAACACCTAGCCACTATTCCATAACATCTTTAGGCTTGATTATAAAGTAAATATTAGTAATTTTAAACCCCAGAGCTTTATCTCATACTAAGTTTTAGAATGCTTAAAATGTTAGTTTAGTTCCACATAAATGATCTATTTGAACTCAAAAACATGTCTAGAATTTACTTTCAGAAATAATTTGCAATAATCCTAAAGGTAAATCTGTGATAAAGCTTATGTGGTTGTGCTTATATGGTGCTGTACGCTTGAAACAATGTTATATGTCTACCTAGTGTGGTTGAAACAGGTAAGGGCAGTTTTAACCTTAGCTTACCATAGCTGCTCCAGAGTAGAGATGAGTGAATCAATTTGTCGATTCATCGATTCGTATCGAATCTTGGGAATTTTTAGCTGCAAAGCGAATCCGAACATTAGGTGATTCGCTTCGGCTTTGTACGCATTCGCTACGTAGTTTGTCCTATAAATTATACACTATTGCTACGTATAAGTTACTCTATATGCTGTTGCGTACGAATTTAATTCATTAGCAAACTTTTACTGTTAGTTCGTTTATCGTGCGCAAAAGCCCGGGAAGAAAGCGGTCACCTGACCTAGTGGGAAGGGCTTACTCTGATTGGCTCAGGCTCGGAAAGCCAGTGACGCATCACTTCTGCTGCGACTGCTGAGACGAGCAGAAGCACTGTATGTGAAGTTCTGAGACCTGTTTTGTGAAAATTTTATGTAATAGCTCTGGGAATCCATATTACACATATCAGAGATACTGCAGGGCATTTGCAGGGCCAGTTCAGGGCTAGTATTTAATCAAACAGGGAGAGAGAGATAGGGAGAGACAGTGAGATACAGGGACAAAGACCAGCTGCAGGGTCACAGAGTGAATTGAAAAATGTCTGGAATGGATAAGCAAAAGGGGTCCAGTTCCAGCCAGACTTTGAGCTTTAAAAAAAGGAGAAGGTGGCACAGGGCAGCAGTGCCAAAAGACCTGTAGCCGGAGCATCTACTAGTAGTATTCGCAATACTTGGCCGTTGTTCCACCAGGCTAACCCACCGAGGCTCAAAATTGTACTGGAGGAGAAAGTAGATGAGGTAGTGGAGTGGATGGCACGCTCATCTCAGTCTCAGCCGGATGATCTGCTGTCATCTGCTGATACAGTATCCATATGTAGCCAGGGGTCAGACTGTGACTGTGTGGAAGTATTTTACCGCTCTGCCGGGGGATAGCAGTATGGCCACGTGTAACTTGTGTAAACAGAAATTGAGCCGTGGGAAAGCCGCAAATGTTGGGACCACTGCTCTGTGGAACCATTTGAAGCTGCGTCCTGCTGGCAATTTAGAGCAGCCCATTAATACTAAAGAGCTGGTTACTTCTCCCGCGGTCACTTCTGTCAGGCAGGCCGCATCCAGGGCCATAGCTCAGCCCAAATCCCGGGGTGTAACTAGTACATCCACCTCATCATTGGCCAGTGCGTGCATTTCTCCACCTCCTCTCATTCGGCAGCAGTCCATTGCCGAGTGTGTGGCCAGGAAGCAGTTTTACGCCACAAGTAATCCGACAGTGCGCAAACTGAATGGTCACCTGACAAAGTTGCTGGCTGTGCAGTCTCTGCCGTACCAGCTGGTTGACTGCCCAGCTTTTAGGGAGCTAATGGCTTGCGCTCAGCCACGCTGGCAGGTTCCTAGCCATCATTATTTCTCCAACAAAGCTATCCCCGCCTTTTACTCCCACGTGGCTGAGAATATTGGACTCTCCCTGCAGCTGTCTATCTGCAGCACAGTGCACATCACGGTGGACACCTGGAGCAGTGCTTACGGCCAGGGGCAATACATATCCTTTACTGCCCACTGGCTGAATGTATTTAGTGGCAGCGAGGCAGGAACCCCCCAGCAACCGGGTCAATTGCTGTTGGCACCTCCACGTGCTTTCCAGCCAGGATTGCAGCAGACCACCCAACAACTATCCGCTTCCACCTTCACGGGCAGTCCACCTGCTGGAGCATCAGGGCAGAGAGTTACCTCCACTCCTTCATATCACGTGACAGGTGAAATGCTGCCATGCAGTGTTAGACTTAGTTTGTCTTGGCAGTAGCAGCCACACAGGCCAGCGCTTTTCTGAATTACATGAAGCAGCAAATAGCACGCTGGCTGACTCCACGGCAGCTGGAAGTGGGCAAGGTAGTGAGTGACAATGGGACAAATATAGTGGCAGCACTGAACCTGGATCAATTCTCGCATGCTCCCTGTATGGCACATGTCCTAAATCTAGTGGTGCAAAGATTTATAAAAACATTCACTGGCCTGCGCACAGTGCTGGCAAAGTCGTGGAAGCTTTGCACTCATTTCAGCCATTCATATGTATCTCGCCACGCTCTGCTGGAACTGCAGTGTCAAAACGGTCTTCCGCCACACCGCTTAATAGGTGACGTGCCGACCTGGTGGAATTCCACTATTCATATGTTGCAGCGACTCCTAGAGCAGCGTAGAGCAGTGGACGATTTTGTCCAGCAGCAGCCAGAATCTTCCAGCATAGGGAGCAGGTACGGCTTTGATTTCTGGCAATGGAGGCTGGTCTGAGATGCTTGCACTGTTCTAAGGCCCTTAGAAGAAGCCACCAAATTGGTCAGCCGGGACAGCTGCTGTATGAACGACATAATTTCGATAATATTTGTGCTGGAAAAAACACTCACGCTCATGCAGCAGGGGGCAATGGGGGAAGGAAATCCTGGCCATTTGTCTACCCGCCATGCTGTCACTGTAGGGGAGCCCCAACGCCAAAGTTCCCTCGTGGAGCAGGAGGAGGATGAGGATCTTCAGTTAGAGGAGGGGGAAGAGGAGGATGATTTTAATGAGGGTGATGATGACCAGGAGGAGGAGGAGGAGAAGACACAGGTGGAGGATGAGGATGATGAGACTTTCAGCGACACAGCAGTTTCTCAGAGAGAGGCTGAGATGGAAAGAAGTGGCCTCTCAGGCACACTGGGCAGGATGGCGAGTTGTATGCTCACATGCTTACGCACTGACAGACGTATCCTAAACATAAGGCAGACTGACGAATACTGGCTGGCGATGCTTCTGGACCCGCAGTATCAATCCAACATGGGGGATTGTTTTCCTTGCCAGGAAAGGGAAGAGGAATTAGTATCATTGCGGGATAAGCTATATAGTAACCTGGCCACAGCTTTCAGCCAGCCCCAGCCTGCTGCCAGCATGTCTGAGAAGGAGGTCCGGCCGAGTAATCCACCTTCTGCCACAACCAGCAGCAGCCAGTTAAGCCTAATTAGTATGATGCAGGAATTTTTCTCTGCAGGCTCCCAACAGCTGCAGCCAAGTGAACAGGCCCAGATCACCCGCCTCAATGAGCAGGTTCAGGCGTATCTGCAGTCTGGCTCACAAAGCCTCTTCTCAGACCCCCTGGACTTCTGGGCAGGCATATTACAACAGTGGGCGGAACTGTACCACTATGCACTAGGGCTTCTTTCCTACCCAGCCTCAAGTGTCATGTCAGAGAGGGTTTTTAGTGCCGCTGGGGGGGGGTGACACCCAAAAGGACAAATCTGTCACCGGGCAGTGTTAAAAAAAAAACCTTTATAAAAATGAATAAAGGCTGGATTACATCCGAATTTCAAACTCCTCTTGCTGATGCTGGTGGCGATTAGATCAGGCCTTGCAGGGCAGAATAGTCTGAGTGCCTTCCCACTGTTGCTGTCAGCCAGGCCATAATTTTACAGCCAAATGTCTTGTGTCATGTCATGGGCTTTGCGAACCCGAAGTCTCCAAAACCCTATTTCAAAACCAAACACTGTTGTCTACCTCCGCCTCCGTTTTCTACACTTAGGAGTAGCTGTTGTTAATTAACGTTACTAATAGTTCTATTTAGTATTGTTAAGTTTGTTTTGGAGCCTCAGCCTTTAGTCCCCCCCTCCCAAAAAAAAATAAAAAATATATGTGTTATATATATTTTAAAAAAAAATTTTTTAGACTTCCTCTGCCTCCCGTACAAGTTATATTAGCGGACATGATTATACACCACTGCAGTCTGTTGTATTTATTTTACCTATCACTCTATGCTGATATACCCCGTCCCCTACTACTACTGGCCGGGGCAGCCTTAAATAGCTCATATATAATTTTCACTGCCTATGTTAAGGTAGAATGTACAGGCTTGTTGCCCAAACAAGCCAAGCCTTTTTTATTTTTCTGTCTGTCAATTGTAATCAGTGAATAGGAGTGTGAGTAAAGTAGTAATACTTCGGCCGGCAGACACCGCTGTGTTCATTAATATGGGAAAATGGCCATGGGAAAAAAACTCTGTCTTCTTCTCACTATGTCAGGATCAGGAAGGTGTTAAAGGTTTAACAAAACACTCAAAACACAGGTTTTTCAAGAATATTTTAGTACTTAATAAAAACTTCTTTTTAACAAATAAATAATATAATAATAAACAAAAGAAAGGAACAAAAAAATAAGATTATGCCGGCCTTTGCCGTCGTCGGGCCATCATGTCCTGCAGCTCTTGCAGCTCCAGCTGCAGGCCACGAATGAGCCGGGAGGCAGCGTGGAGCCTGGAGCCAAGGCGCCGTAATCCAGCCTCCACTTCGAAGTCAGTGGGGATGTCTGTAGGGGTGGAAACAGTTATGTACTTAGTTTGTATGATCGAGTTACAGTGGTTGTCCCACAAAAAAAATCAAAACTTTAATGTACTGGAGCGACTTATTCTGTGACATGTATTCTGTACTGACTGAGCCTTTTGTAGTACTTACTGGACACCCATACGGCGTGGTCTTCCCATGGTCCAGGGGAAAACTGCTCTCTGTCGATTGGAGCTACCAAAGATAAAACAGACATTTAGCTCATATTTTGAAGACAGAAGGTCCACCCATTACACCTTTTTTTTACCTACCTCCTACCTCTGGTAGCTGGGCTGGTAATGTTGAAGGGGCAGGTGGGGTCCTCTCTTGCTGGGGTGGAGGACGGTGAGAGCGGCTCCTCTGTGGTGCAGCAGCTGTCAAAAATCATGAAATAATGGCCTAAGGCTACTTCTACACTAGCGGCAGCCCGGATCCGGCGGGTGAAGGGTCCCTCCGGATCCGTGCTGCCGCAGGTACACGTGTGGAGCTGGAACCGCCCTCTGGCCCAAATTCACTGTAATGGGGGCGGGCCGCAAATCCAGCTGCAGCACGTTAACCCCTGCTGAGAGGCAGCCAGAGCAAAAATACAACAGTTACATGCTGGATCCGGGCTGCCGCTAGTGTAGAAGTAGCCTTACATTCAACTCTAATGAACAGTTGTAGCTACATGGGAATAGTTTGGGGCTGGAGGATCCAGTTCCTAACCACTAGTGCTCTTACTGCAGCTGCACTCCCACGTAGCTTGGATGAAAAATAAATTAAATATGTTTTACACTTACTAGAGGCTGCAGGTACTTACGGTGGTGACGCCGTCGTTGACGGTGCTCTGCAACATAAAAGTGTACACAATTGTTAGATGATGACTCTTTTTAATACTAACACATACTACTATTAAGATATTATGGGTGTGAGAGGGGGGCCATATCATATTTTTTTCTTCTAAAAAGGTATTTATGGCAATAGATAACGTTATTGTCGCAATAACTTTCTTTATATCGTTAACACGTGCAGTAGGAATACTTTGGATATCGCCCACTGACAGTAGCTGCAGCATGGGCACATCGTTGAGTCTGTGTGTAGGAGGAGGAAGCGCTAACTATGAAGGGGCATGTAAGGGTACTTTCTTTCGAACTAGTGCATTTGCCTGACACAAACGGGAGAACGGCCAGCACCATTAACAATAATGACTAGAATACCTTAACTTAAGTTGTTTGGGTCGAAAGTTAGAGGCGTTGCCTAGCATGAAACAAAATTACTGAAGTGCACTATGCACGACCACGTTGTCCTTCTATACTTTTTTTCATTATTGGCAGTGACTGCTGGTATACATACAACACAGTACACTAATTTTTTTACATGTTTTTACTTATCAAATATTTTGTTATTCACCCTGCCGTATCTCTGCGCGGATCTCATTAGGCCGCTATGGGCATTTGAATTTCAGATAGGACCATTTCCGCTCGATCTGGCCCGGGGTCAGCACGGTATGGAAACGATGGCGCAGGCCTTGGATCACCTGTTGGACCACCTCCTTCTTATGCTGGTTTAAATGGTGGTATTTGCCATCGTAATCCTCTCTGTCCATCAGTCGGATCAGGAATTTCAGCTCTTCAGAGCTAAATGATGAGGATCGCCTGGATGCCATTTTCGAATATTTGCTCTGCCTCTGAGGAGTGCACGTCGCGGCCTCTCCTCGTGCGTGCCTGCGTATTACGTAATCGCGTAGACAATAGTACGATGAGGATTTGTACGCTATTTGTACGCTAATGCGTACATCTTCTAAGCAGTTGCGTACATTTTTTAAATGAACGTTCGTTATTAGTGCGTGAATGTTCGCTAATAGCACATAATAACGTATATTTTGTACGCAAATACAACAAATCTATTCGTCGAATATACGAATCTTAGGAAAAGTTCGGCGAATATTCGTCGAATAATTTTTTGAATGATTCGCTCATCTCTACTCCAGAGTAAAGCTGGATTTACATGGGCCGACTGAGCGGCTGATTGTCGGGAAGAAAACGTTCCTTCCAGACAGTCGA
This sequence comes from Rhinella marina, assembly GCA_900303285.1. Classification (NCBI taxonomy): domain Eukaryota; kingdom Metazoa; phylum Chordata; class Amphibia; order Anura; family Bufonidae; genus Rhinella; species Rhinella marina. The sequence continues at coordinate 63,892 of ONZH01030220.1, forward strand.
CTGCTCGCTCAATGAAGACTGTGCATTTACATGCAAGTAACAGATTCACTGTATGAGGACAAGGGATTGCTATTGCGATCCCTCCTCTTCATACGGAATCATGGTTTCTGAGCAGCCGATTGCTGTTTAGACTACATGATCTGCTGCCCAAAAACTATGATTAGTGTTGCCTACATGAACGACAAGATCGGCGGCACATTTACATGGCCAGATTGTCTGGAACGACCATTCGCAGAAATGGTATTTTCTGATAATCGGCTCAATTCTCGGCCTGTGTAAAAACACGTTAGCGCTGAGTTCACACTTCAGTTATTTGATCAGTTATTTTTTCAATCAGTTATCTTGAGACAAGCCACTGACACTATGCAAGACATTAAATGGTTTCTAATGAACTTTGACAGGAGTACAGAAATAATTGAACTTTGCTCTTTGAGGACTTGTGAATGTAAGGGGACATTCACACAACCATATATATTTTGTGGTCCGCAAAACGTGGATCTGCAAAATACGGACACATTGATTTCAATGGGTTGGTGGTCCACATTTGCAACCAAGAATAGGACATGTTCTATCTTTTGCAGAAAGCAATTCCATATGTCCGTTTCGCAAAAAGAAAGAATATGTTCTGTACTTGGCAGCAAAATGAGGTTCACAAAAGTAACGGACGCAACACAGCCATCAAACGGACATAATCTGTATTTTGCGTATCCACATTTTGAAGACTGCAAAATACATACGGTTGTGTGAATGTACCCTTAGTCAAGTGAGTTTGCATATTAACTTTTTCTAACTTAAGGCCAAATTCACACATTCAGATTCTGAACCTTTGATCCCATTGATGCTACGAGTTCAGGTCATTAAACCAGTGGTCACAGGTCTGGAACCTGTGAACCCAACCTTACTAGAACCAGACCCACCTTCAGCCAATCAAGTAAGCTTAAATCTGTGTTAAAAGTATTGACATTACATACTTCATGTTCACGTACTACATGTTTTTTTCATAGATTCTGTGCTACGTATTGTACTTTTACAAAAACAATCAAAACAAACAAAAGCATTTTTTTTATGAATAGAAGTCAATTGAAAAATAAAAAAATAAGAAAAATGAAATTTAACATCCTCATTTTAAGGGATATATACTAAACATATTATAAACAGATTATTTAAACAGATTATCCTACCAGTTATATATTTGTAATAAATATGCAAATTATTGTACACTTTGTGGGGAGATTTATCTTTTCTCTGCTCCAGTTTTCGGGCAAGGAATGTTGTAAACACTGTGTTTGCGACTTTTTAAATGCCATTGGGGCAAAATATTGTTGCAAGTAGCTTTTCTATGCCGGCTATAGCACTTTCTTAAAAAGGGGGACTGATGAAGTTAGAGAAAGGGATGGGGCCAGCAGCCACTTTTATGACATAAATGGAGACAGAAATCTACAGTAGCTCAGAACTGCCGTGGCGCATTGGCTTCCAGAGAATGCCTCTAATTTATAACCTGTACCTCTATTATATGACCTGTATAATTTAAGGCCTGTACCTAGTCATGAATTGGGCTCATCCTCCAGCAGCACAGGGGATATCAAAGAAGAGTCAATAAGGCAATTCTTTGATAAATATCCCCCTTTGTGCCCTTTCAAAGTGTCTAAAAAATTAAAAACTAAACAAGCTTATGACATGTTCTTGTACATGTTATACACCGGCTGTATCTCACAAAAAGTCATTCGTATGGCATCATTTGCATAAAAAATAGGCTTTAATCCTTCTGTGAATCTGTGGTTTGCTTTGTGTAAAGCATCATTTTATGGCTAAGAATTAAGTAAATAATGCCACCTACAAGTCTGTCTATAATTATGCATTTTGGTCTGGACCCACAAAGGTTACATGGTTTAATGTGACTTTGAGCTCATTTAGCTTTTCATTAGAGAAAATCTACACTTGATTAAGCTGAATACATTGCTAATGATTTCTACAGTTCGAAGACAATAGATGCAAATTTTATACTAATGAGGCTTTAGAATGCCCTTTTATAATGATTTCATAATTCTTTATTGCCATAAATCACAAGAAAGTTCTTTAATGATTCATTAGAAAAATGAAAAAAAAAATGCCTGAGCTCAGAATTGATTTTTACCTAAATGTATGAAATCAGTAAAAATAAAATATTTTATTTGCTTTTGACAAACATAATTATATCAAATTAGAGATAATTGAATGACATTTGTTATGAATGTCACAAAAATGTGTCCGCCAAATGAATCTTAAGGTTTTGCGATTAGTTTTGGTTGAATCACTTAAAAATGATGTCCAGAGCCATTTTACTGTGAATATTGGCAGGAAAAGTCACGAGGGAGTTAAAATATGGAGCATCACATCAAACTGGGAGGAAGAGGGGAGGAGCTTGCCCTTGGCTCAAAGGTTGACAGCGAGCTTGATCAGCCCATCAGGGGAAGAATTCAGGAAGGTCCTTTGCTGAGAAAGTCCCCATTCTGTGTTCAGTTTCAAACCTGGAAAGGTGTCATGTGGCAGTGTCTATAAAATGCTTTTATAGACATAAGCCACTAATGTAGTGTGATAAAGACACTATAAGCAGAGTATAGGGAGAGAATAAGAAGATATAATTTAGTAGATTTTACGGAAGTTGATCAGGGAAAGCTTTAGAGAAAACTTTGAAGGAGTGAAGGACTGGTGACACAGTTGTGTCTTTAAATGGTTTCTGTCACCACTTTTTAGCCTATTAAACAGGATGACATTTCCAATGTGCAAATGTCACCTGATGCTAAATATGTAATTGATTTTATTCCCACTGGCCCTGTTTTTGTTTAATTTCAACTTTTATAATATGTAAATTAGCCTCCTAGGAGCAGGGGGGACCCCACGGCATTTTTTTTTAAAATAATTAAATTGTCATGGGAAGCAGGCGGCGCGCTTCCCTCATGCAGTGCCTGTCATGGGAGGCCGACGTCGCCCTCCCTCTGCAAGGCGTCGCCGGACCTCTCCGCCCCCCCTAGAGACGAGCAGTAGGGAATTGAAGTGCTGGTCTGGTCAGCCAGCACTTCATCAGTTAATTCTCTGTTTGGGTTTAGCCATGTGGTGCTGATCACACCACATGGCTACTTTACATATTGTTTTGACAGCTTGCTCCGCCTCAGGTCATGTGATGCTGGCCACATCACATGATCCTGGGCGGGCTATTTAAAGATGGCAACTTCCTCATTCAGTGCCTGTGATTAGTCTTCTCCCTTTGATCAGTGCTGTGTGTGACCTTGCTGTATTGGATATTTTGGTATTTCGGATTTTGGACTCGGACTTTGACTATTCTTTGCTTGACCCTTTGTATGTGATGTGACCTCCTGTATTTGACCCGGCTAGTTTACCATTCTGTTATTGTGTTTGTACTGTCTGTGTTTGGTCTCTCCCTGTGTATCCCTTTCCCTCCCTGTGCACTTACGCAGTATAGGGAACGCCGCCAAGTTACGGTGTTGCCGCTTAGGGCTCCAACTGTAAGTAGGTAGGGAAAGAGGTGGGTTTCAGTACAGGGCACACTTTCCCTTGTCTCCCCCGTGACAGAATCACAGGCCATACCATATGGAGCCGTTGCGGGTTCTCTCGGACCAGGTGCAGGGCATGGCGCAAATGATCCAGAGCCTGGCTGAGAGACTCCAGCATCAGGAGCAGCTGCAGACGGTACCAGCAGTAGCTCCCTCCCTACCTAGTTCTAACATTGAACCACATGTTAAGTTGCCGGACCGGTTTTTGGGGAATCGAAAAACTTTCCATTCCTTTAAGGAGAGTGTTAAATTATATTTTCGTTTACGTCCACACTCCTCGGGTTCTGAGCAGCAGCGCGTAGGAATTATTGTTTCCTTGCTGCAAGGGTATCCACAGGAGTGGGCATTTTCTTTGCCATCTGACTCCCCGTGTCTGTTTTCTGTGGAGGCGTTTTTTCAGGCCCTAGGTTTGTTATATGAGGAACCGGATTTGGCCGCGGTAGCTGAGACTCACCTCAGGGACATTCGGCAGGGTAACCGTCCAGTAGAGGATTACTGTGCTGAGTTTAGAAAGTGGTGTGTCTCCTCTGGGTGGAATGACCCAGCTTTGAGAAGCCAGTTTAGGGTGGGGCTGTCTGACCATCTTAAGGACTTGCTAGTTAGTTATCCTACTCCTGACACCCTAGAGGCGACCATGACGTTAGCTATTAAACTGGATCGACGGGTGAGAGAGAGACGGAGGGAACGTTCAAGTACTCCTCAAGTTGTTGTCTTGCCTGAAACCCCTCTTCTGAGTCCACCTCCCACCAGGGTCCCGGAGGAGCCCATGCAGCTGGGAGGAACTTTGAGAGATCAGAGACGCTTGAAAGGAGCCTGTTTCTACTGCGGTGATATGAACCACTGGCTCCAGCAGTGCCCGAAACGTCCGCCCTCTAAAAAGCTTTCTGCCGGAAGTAAGGTAACCCCAGCGGTGGTAAGAAGGAAAGTTTTATTACCTATCTCCATTACATACAACCAACTCAGGGGGTCTGGTAAAGCTTTTGTTGATTCGGGGTCTGCCACTAATTTTATTGATTTTGATTTTGTACAATCTGTGGGTATTCCGCTAGTTCCTTTAAAGGAGGTGATTCAGATTATCGCACTGGATTCCACTCCATTGAATAATGGGAGAGTGGAATTTTGTACCCCTGAGGTTATCTTTACTGTGGGAATTACCCATACCGAAACTTGTTCCTTTCTAGTATTAAAGGATTTACCTGCTGACCTCGTTTTAGGTCTGCCATGGTTACAGGATCACAACCCTGTGATCAACTGGTCGGTAGGTGAATTGGAAAAGTGGGGGGTTAACTGTGACAAATGTTGCAAATCTATATGGCAGTTTGGAGGTACCACTGAGTCTCTTATTTTGCCTGAGTATATCAGAGATTTTTCGGTCGTCTTCTCCATGTCCGAGACTGAGTTCCTCCCTCCTCATCGGCAATATGATTGTACCATTGACATCATTGAGGGATCCAAGTATCCCAAGGGCCGCATATATAACCTCTCGACTCCAGAGCGTCAGTCCATGAGGGACTACCTTAAGGAAAGTCTTGCCAAGGGTCATATCCGGCCTTCGGTTTCCCCTATGGGAGCGGGGTTTTTCTTTGTTGGTAAGAAGGATGGAGGGTTGAGGCCTTGTATTGACTACAGAGAACTTAACAAAATCACGGTCAAGAACAGGTACCCGCTGCCCCTTATTCCAGACTTACTGAACCAGGTCCAAGGTGCCTGCTGGTTTTCTAAGCTGGATTTGAAGGGGGCTTATAATCTGATCAGAATCAGAGAGGGGGATGAATGGAAGACGGCCTTCAATACCCCTGAGGGTCACTATGAGTATTTAGTGATGCCCTTTGGGTTAAGTAATGCACCCGCTGTCTTCCAAAATTTTGTAAACGACATTTTCAGACCTTTTATTGGGAGGTTTATGATCGTATATATTGATGACATCCTTATTTTTTCTGCTGACTGGGAATCTCACGTTTCCCACACCAGGCAAGTGTTAGAGGTGTTACGTGAGAATAAATTATTTGTTAAAGGGGAAAAGTGTATTTTTGGAGTTCAGGAGGTGGCCTTTTTGGGATACATTTTGACCCCTTTTTCTTTCAAGATGGACCCAGCTAAAGTGCAGGCCATTCTTGATTGGGTGCGACCTTCCTCCCTGAAGGCGCTCCAAAGATTTTTAGGTTTCGCGAACTTCTACCGTAAATTTATTAAGAATTTCTCGGTAGTGGTCAAACCAATTACGGATCTTACTCGCAAAGGAGCTGATCTTGTTAATTGGTCCCCTGCAGCTATTGAAGCTTTCGAGAAGCTAAAGAGGTGTTTTACTAATGCTCCTGTGTTAATCCAGCCTGACCAGAGCAAGCCCTTTGTAGTTGAGGTGGATGCATCTGAGGATGGGGTAGGGGCAGTACTGTCCCAGGGGTCTTCCACCTTAACTAATCTCAAACCATGCGCCTTCTTCTCCCGTAAGTTTTCCTCTTCTGAAAGGAATTATGATATTGGTAATAGGGAGTTACTGGCAATTAAGTGGGCATTTGAGGAGTGGCGTCATTTTTTAGAAGGGGCATTACACCGCATTACGGTACTCACGGATCATAAAAACCTTATGTTTCTGGAGTCCGCTAAACGGTTGAATCCTAGACAGGCAAGGTGGGCTTTGTTCTTTACTCGTTTTGATTTTTGTGTTACCTTTAGACCTGGAAGCAAGAACATTAAGGCTGACGCCTTATCCCGAAGCTTTCAGGCGTATCAGCCTCCTGATGTTCCTCCTGAGCCCATCCTGCCGGCTGACATCATCGTGGCCGCTACCTCCTCTGATCTTGCATCTGAAATCTCGGCAGGACAACATCTGGCTCCCACTGGTACCCCCAATGACAAATTATTTGTGCCGGCTCATTTGCGTTTGCGACTGCTGGGTGAGTGCCATAACTCTGCATTATGTGGACATCCTGGTATCAATGCCACTAAGGAGTTAGTCTCTAGGCATTATTGGTGGCCATCGATTTCCAGAGATGTTCAGGCTTTTGTAACTGCGTGTAACACTTGTGCCAGGTCCAAAAATCCCAAGACTCGGCCTATGGGTGAGCTACATCCATTACCTATACCCAGTAGACCATGGTCACATCTGTCCATGGATTTCATAACGGATTTGCCTTGCTCTGAGGGTAAAACTGTGATTTTAGTTGTGGTTGACAGATTCAGCAAGATGTGTCATTTTATTCCGTTGTGTAAACTACCATCTGCTAAGGTCTTGGCTTCTGTATTTATGGACCACATTGTTAAACTGCATGGTATTCCTGAGAATATTGTTTCTGACAGGGGGGTGCAGTTTGTGTCCAAGTTCTGGAGGGCCTTCTGTCATAAGATTGGCATTTCTCTGTCCTTTTCGTCGGCCTTTCATCCAGAGACCAACGGTCAGACTGAGCGTCTTAACCAATCTGCTGAGCAGTTTCTCAGGTGCTATGTGGCAGATAACCAGCATGTGTGGGCCAGATACCTGTCTCTGGCTGAGTTTGCCATTAATAACCATGTAAATACATCCTCTGGGGTATCGCCGTTCTTTTGTAACATGGGTTTTCATCCGCGTTTTGGTTCTTTTTCCTCATCTACTTCTGTTGTCCCAGAGGTCAATGTTTTTTCTCAGGAACTGTGCACAGTTTGGGCACAGGTTCAATTGAACCTGAAAAAGGCCCAAGAGATACAAAAAGCTAAGGCTGATAAGAGACGCTCTAAGGGTGTCGATTTTAAGTTGGGGGACAAAGTTTGGTTGTCCACTAAGAATTTACACATGAAGGTACCATCGTATAAGTTTGCGCCTCGCTTCATTGGGCCCATATAAAATCACCAAGGTGATTAATCCGGTGTCCTTTAAGTTGGGTTTACCCGTCTCGCTGCGCATACATAACGTATTTCATATTTCCCTGCTTAAACGTTATGTTGCTCCTGTTGGTCCTGAGGAACAGTCTCCACCTCCGGTTGAGGTGGCGGGACAAATGGAGCATGAGGTTGCTAGGATCGTTGACGTAAGGAAGGTCCGAAACTCCTTCCAGTATCTTGTGCATTGGAAGGGGTTCGGGCCAGAGGACAGATCTTGGGTACCGTTGACCAGGATGCATGCAGACTCGCTTATCAGGAAATTTCATCTGCAGCATCCTGATAAACCGGCTCCCGCTGGTAAGGGTCCGGTGGCCCCTCGTGAAGGGGGGGGTACTGTCATGGGAAGCAGGCGGCGCGCTTCCCTCATGCAGTGCCTGTCATGGGAGGCCGACGTCGCCCTCCCTCTGCAAGGCGTCGCCGGACCTCTCCGCCCCCCCTAGAGACGAGCAGTAGGGAATTGAAGTGCTGGTCTGGTCAGCCAGCACTTCATCAGTTAATTCTCTGTTTGGGTTTAGCCATGTGGTGCTGATCACACCACATGGCTACTTTACATATTGTTTTGACAGCTTGCTCCGCCTCAGGTCATGTGATGCTGGCCACATCACATGATCCTGGGCGGGCTATTTAAAGATGGCAACTTCCTCATTCAGTGCCTGTGATTAGTCTTCTCCCTTTGATCAGTGCTGTGTGTGACCTTGCTGTATTGGATATTTTGGTATTTCGGATTTTGGACTCGGACTTTGACTATTCTTTGCTTGACCCTTTGTATGTGATGTGACCTCCTGTATTTGACCCGGCTAGTTTACCATTCTGTTATTGTGTTTGTACTGTCTGTGTTTGGTCTCTCCCTGTGTATCCCTTTCCCTCCCTGTGCACTTACGCAGTATAGGGAACGCCGCCAAGTTACGGTGTTGCCGCTTAGGGCTCCAACTGTAAGTAGGTAGGGAAAGAGGTGGGTTTCAGTACAGGGCACACTTTCCCTTGTCTCCCCCGTGACATAAATAATTTTAAAAAATGGCGTGGGGCCCCCCCTTTTTTCTTTCTCTAGCCAGATACAACCAGCAGCGGCAGCCTGGCACTACCAGGGTGGGAAGGGACACAGTCATTGGCCCTTCCCAGCCTAACAGTAACAGCCTGCCGCTGCCCCAGAACCGGACCCTCAATTTAGAAGGTCCGGTCCTGCGGGTACCCGGCTCTTCCCGACACCCCTGGTGGTGGTGGGTGCCGAGGTAATAGATGTTGGGGTTAGTGCTGGCCATACCGGCAAGCACTAAGCCCAGTATTAGTAATCAGGGCCGTCTGTAGATAGCCGTGATTACTAAAACTGCAGTGTTGTAAAAAAATACACACACACACACTTATAAAATATTTTATTGAAATAAATACTCCCCCAGAACCCTGTTTGACCATTTTATTTAAAAAAATATAAAAGCTGGTCTGACGTAATCCAATGAATCCAAAGTAGTCCTTAGCATTCACGATCCTAAAAAATAGAAAACAAACAAACAAACTAACTAACACAAACCACTTACCTCCTCATGAGAAAGTCCCCCCAAGGAGTCCCCACTGTAACTTGCTTCCCATACAACTACCTCACACCCCGACACCTGTATCTCGCCATTGTCCACCACCTCCTCAGACAACACTGGTAAATCCCCACTGTCAGCACACGGAGACTGCAAAAGGTCTTGCGAATTGGGGCAGAGAATGTTCTGGGGTAGCACATCAGAGAAGGGGTGACTATGGGGTTCCAGGGAGTATGTGACCACATGCAATCTACATAAAAAAAATCATACTGAGGCTCACCACCATGCTTTACACTGCAATCCTATTACTGAGGCTCACCACCATGCTTTATACTGCAATCTTATTGAAAGACAGACAATCAGGGGTTCACCGCCAGGTTGTCAGGCAGCATTTTTAAGTGGGTCACCATTACCGTGTCCCTGAAAATTGCCTTGGGGTCATCGCCAGACTATTTTTATGAAAGGCCATGGGGTTCTATACACACAGTGCTGACGGAAGCCCATCAGCCTTTCTAAACACAATTGAATCTGTCCCATCATGAGAAAGTCCCCCCCAAGGAGTCCCCACTGTAACTTGCTTCCCATACAACTAACTCACCCCCTGACACCTGTGTCTCGCCATTGTCCACCACCTCCTCAGACAACATTGGTAAATCCCCACTGTCAGCACACGGAGACTGCAAAAGGTCTTGCGAATTGGGGCAGAGAATGTTCTGGGGTAGCACATCAGAGAAGGGGTGACTATGGGGTTCCAGGGAGTATGTGACCACATGCAATCTCCATCCAAAAAGTCATACTGAGGCTCACCACCATGCTTTACACTGCAATCTTATTACTGAGGCTCACCACCATGCTTTACACTGCAATCTTATTGAAAGATAGACAATCAGGGGTTCACCGCCAGGTTGTCAGGCAGCATTTTTAAGTGGGTCACCATTACCGTGTCCCTGAAAATTGGCGGTGATGGACCTTCGTTGCACCTAGTTGGGTGCTTCCCTAACATGTGATGGGCATGTGACTCGCCTTTCTTGGTCTTGGTGAGCACAATTGCCATCAGGGTAACCACCAGGCTGTTGCCTGAGAATTTGGGGTAATGGTGTAATTAGGCAGCCTCAGTGGCATCCATGCATGCTGCCCCTGCTGTTTCCTGTCCATTTCCGTGGTGTTTCCATCATTTTCTGAGGTTTCCAGGTTTTCACCCAGCCTTCCCTAGGCAGAGCCTTGGTCCCCTGCAAAAAATGCTTGAGTCTCCCATTGACTTCAATGGGGTTCGTTATTCGAAACGAGCACCTGAGAATCGGGAAAAGTTCGACTCGAATAACGAGCACCCGAGCATTTTAGTGCTCGCTCATCTCTAGATATTATCAAATACCTAAAAAATGATTTAGTAAAAATCATACTGAACCTATAATTATATATTAGGGTAGTACATATATGACAATTCCCTGTTTTCTTTTAAAGATATCATGGCAATATCCAACTGTGATAGTTTTAAAGAAATGTTATGCTGTCAAAGTTGAAAGAATGATTAGAGATATATATTGAAATCAATGTCAGAAATGATAGATCTTTGTGATCTGTGTAAAGGATCTCTGTTTAGATTAACTTGTTTCTACTATGTATTTGTGCCACCCAACAAATCTAACACTTTGATTCAGAAGACCTACTAAAATATCAATATAAATGGACAATGTTTGTAGCATTTGGCTCTAGATTGGTTATGTACTGTAATATGAATCCAAAAAGTGTCAAAGGTTCAGAAATGTCTGTCTCATGTTATGCTTAGAAGTGACGTTATAAGGCTTTTTTGAAATCCTATGTTTCTCAACTCTTTTCTCAGAAGACATATAATTAGATTGTGCTCTCTGACAGTAGTGCCTTGAAAAGGATTTATCTGACATTCCCTTGCCTTGCTGCCAATTACTAGCAAACACTCTGCTGTACTCAAACGTTGTATGGTTTATGATGGAAACTGCCAGTAGAATTAATAAAGAAAGGCTATGTACACCTTTGGAGGCAATTTGCATTGTACTTATTTTGAGCTAAAATCATTTTTTTCAATTGGTCTTTATTATTAAAAAATATGGAGTCTTTTACTGTACATAGCTCAGATGCTATAGTAGCAGCCTCTGGATTTTTTTTCTCTTCCATCAGTTAAGGAGCTGACAGGCTCCTTATCTCTGCTTTGACATTATAAACATTATGGCGCAATCCTTATCTTACTGATAAGAATGTGGCTTAAATAATTGTTTATGACCGCTTATTAGTTTAGAGATAAGGTTTATTAGATGATAGGCACAAAGTGAAAGTGAAAGTAATAATCACACAGTTAGAAAAACAGTTAACCCTTTGTGACAGAACAGCTTAATATTTTAATAATGGTCAATTGAAAATATTTTTTTTTGCAAAAAAATGAGTAAAATGAAATCATAAACAAAAATTGCCTCCAAAGGTGTACATAACATTTAAATTCATTAATAAAAAGACAGAATGTCTGTGTACCATGTTAGCCAGTAGATAGAAAAGATTGAAATCAAGTCTTCAGTCTCTGATACATTTTAATTACTGAGTATATGATAACAAAAAGCAAGCCTTGAAGACTATTTAGGTCTCTTTATACCATGCTTGATCAAGAGACCTAAGTAGTCTTGAATTCTTGTTTCTTTTAATCATCTAACCAGTTAGCCATTAAACTGTATCAGCGACTGAGGACTCTCAATTTATATCTTCTTAATAAAGATTTGAATATTGATTAGGAGACTTGCTGTGCTCAAGTGAAATGGTCTAAAAATTAAAGATCTCCTACAAAAAATGTAATTCTCTGAGCTGCTAGAAAGGTACATGATGTAATCTGTAGTGAATGTAATCTTCTTACCAGTGACTGAATTTGTGAGTAATAACTTCTCTTCTGAGCCTCAGCTGTGTCATGTGACCAGCAATCAGACTTTCCAAATAACACAGCATCTTATGTGTGGACATGAAGTCAGTTTCTCTATGTATTCCTATGAGAGCCTCAATGTCATTCTCATAGGAATGAATAGAGAAGCAACTGACTTCCTGTCCTGTGTCAGTCGGAGATCAGAGAGCTGGTCACATGACACAGCTAAGAATTTGAAGGGAATCGATAGCTGACATACAGTTACTGGTGAGAAGATTACATTCGCTACAGATTACATCATATACCTTTTCTAGCAGGTCAGAAAATATAAATGTTTGCATGAGTTCTTCCTTAAGTAATTTTAGCCAATATCATGGAAAAGCCGTATGATATCAGGGAAACAAAAAAGCAAAATGCAACAAAAATATAAAAATAGTTATAAAAAATGATTTAAAATTGTCTTCACATGTTTGTTACAGAGCAGCAGGGATTTCCTTGCTGCCTTATCTTCTCCTGCTTGCTAAAAGTGTTTGAGTAGTTGCTTTGCAACTTCCTTACACCTTATCCCTGGTCAAATGATCGGCTTGGTTAATTTGGGGAGGAGCTTTGGATTGGTTATGCTTCTTTTAAATGTTACATTTTTGCTCTTTTGTTGCTGGGTATAGAGTGTGTTTTGTGAGTTTATATTGTTGTTTTCCTAATATTCTGTTCTAGTCTGTTGTGTAGTTTTGGTGTAGCTTGGGATCTGTAGTATTTCTGCTCCTTATTCCTGCCAGTATTGAAGTTTGCTGTTTGTTGCTTCCCAGTGGAATTTGTCTTTGTCTGTTTGCTGAGTTGGTTTTTGATTTGTCTCTGGCTCCTAGATCCTTCTTGTTGTTTTGCAGGGTAATATTCAGATTATGATCAATTTCTGCCAGTGTTGTTTCTTTTTGTTCACATCAATCATCTGCTCTCAAATCTGTATACCATCACCATTTTCCATCTGCTTCATTTTGGACAGCCATCTCCTTTATCCATTTGCCATCATCATTCTGTTTCTGTCATCTGTGAGCTTACTTCTGTATATTTGCTGCCTGCTACCAGTTATTCGTGCTTCATGTTACTATTCTTACGGCCATCTGGTTGTTATGAAATTTAGCACTGCTGTGAGCCCTAGTGACACCATTAGTACCGGGGAAAGGCAACTGCTATAGGTGAAATCTAATTCTGCAGTGTTGTCAACAACACATGTCCTTGTAGTGTTGTTGTGACACAATCAGACTCTGGCATGGATAGAAAAGGGGAAAAAGTACAGTATGAAAGAAGAATTTAATTTCTACTCATACTGGCATATTTGTCGGTTCAAAGGTGCAGTCTGTTAAACCTTATGGGACAGTTATAAATGTATGGGATTCATTGGTTTCAATTTGCTGAGATAGCTTTAATGTTTGTATAAATTAAAGTCATGATTAGTGATGAGCGAGCCGAAGCGGCAAGATTCGGGATTCGCTCGAATATTGCCCGCTTCGGCTCGGCATCACGAGTCAGCTGTCATAGACGGTACATCTCATCAGGGTGCCATATACCTAACAGCGTATAGATACCGTATTGCTCTGTGGTTTTGCGTTTAAGTTGCGCAAAGTGCGCATATTTTTTTTGGGGGGGATAGGTCTGAAAAGAATTGCACCAGCATATTTAACTATATAGTGCATTTAATCTGAGTGAGCTCAGCTGTCATAGACGGTGCTGTGAATACGGAATACATCTCATTAGGGTGCCATATACTGAACAGCGTATAGATACCGTATTGCTCTGTGGTTTTGCGTTTAAGTTGTGCAAAGTGCGCATATTTTTTTTTGGGATAGGTCTGAAAAGAATTACAGCAAAATATCTTTCTATATAGTGCGTTTATTCTGAGTGAGCTCAGCTGTCATAGACGGTACATCTCATCAGGGTGCCATAAACCTAACAGCGTATAGATACCGTATTGCTCTGTGGTTTTGCATTTAAGTTGCGCAAAGTGCGTATAATAAATTTTTTGGATAGGTCTGAAAAGAATTGCAGCAAAATATCTTTCTATATAGTGCGTTTATTCTGACTGAGCTCTCAAAGACGCTACATCTCATCAGGGTGCCATATACCTAACAGCGTATAGATACCATATTGATCCTTGACAATTATAATAATATAATACTGCTACTGTGCACATGGAGAACCCCAGAGTCAGGGGGAGAGGGGGAAGAGCTGGGAGAGGTGGAAGAGGTGGTCGTGGAGTGAGAGGTGGGAATCGTGGTGGTGCTGTGGTCAGCGGTGATGACCGTGGTGTGCGTGGTGACTCAGTCCCGGCTGCTGTGGGTACAGTGGAAACACGTAAGGTCAGGGTGCCTGGTCGACTCCAGAAGTTGGTAGGGAAGCGTCCTACAACTCGTAAAGTAAAGTGCGTAAAGTGCGTATAATAATTTTTTTTGGACAGGTCTGAAAAGAATTGCAGCAAAATATCTTTATATATAGTGCATTTATTCTGAGTGAGCTTTCACAGACGGTACATCTCATCAGGGTGCCATATACCTAACAGCGTATAGTTACCGTATTGATCTGTGGTTTTGCGTTTCAGTTGCGCAAAGTGCGTATAATAAATTTTTTTGGATAGGTCTGAAAAGAATTGCAGCAAAATATATTTCTATATAGTACGTTTATTCTGACTGAGCTTTCATAGACGGTACATCTCATCAGGGTGCCATATACCTAACAGCGTATAGTTACCGTATTGATCTGTGGTTTTGCGTTTCAGTTGCGCAAAGTGCATATAATAATTTTTTTGGGATAGGTCTGAAAAGAATTGTAGCAAAATATATTTCTATATAGTGCGTTTATTCTGACTGAGCTTTCATAGATGGTACATCTCATCAGGGTGCTATATACCTAACAACATATAGTTACCGTATTGATCTGTGGTTTTGCGTTTCAGTTGCGCAAAGTGCGTATAATAAATTTTTTTGGATAGGTCTGAAAAGAATTGCAGCAAAATATATTTCTATATAGTACGTTTATTCTGAGTGAGCTTTCATAGACGGTACATCTCATCAGGGTGCCATATACCTAACAGCGTATAGTTAACGTATTGATCTGTGGTTTTGCGTTTCAGTTGCGCAAAGTGCGTATCATAAATTTTATAATAATATAATAAATACAATAAATATAATAAATACCCCCAGTTGAGTGAGTTACTCACCAAGGTGCGGCGCATATGCGCCCATTTTCGCAAGTCCACCACCGATGCCGCGACCCTCAGGACTGTGCAAGGGCGGCTACAACTCCCTGTTCACCGGCTGCTGTGTGACGTTCCCACGCGTTGGAATTTGACGTTACACATGCTAGCCCGGGTGTACCAACAACACAGGGCAGTTGTAGACTGCCAGCTGATCCCCCAAGATGGTAGTCAGGCCAGTCAGCTTCCTCATGTCTATGCTGAGGAGTGGACATGGATGACTGGCATCTGCCAGGTCTTAGGTCCCTTTGAGGAGGCAACAGAGATGGTTAGTGGTGATGCACACATCATCAGTGTCACCATCCCTCTGTTGTGCCTCATACAGAACTCCTTGCGGAACCTAAGATCTGAGGATTCAGCAGTGTCACAGGAGGTGGGGGAAGACAGTGACATTGAGAGCACCCTGTTGTCAGTTTCGCAGAGCGGAACTGAGGAGGAGGAGGCGGCTGAGGAGAAGGAAGAAACTCTTGGGCACCATGCATCAGGGGGTGATTCCATGCTACCTGTTGAGCGGGTATGGGCTGAGGAGGATGAATTGGGGTCGGAGGAAGGGGGGGAGGAGGAGATGGAGAGTCCGCTAAGTGAGGAGGCTGAAGGCTCGCGTGTTGGCACAGTAGGGCACATGGCACAATTTATGCTTGGCTGTCTTTGTGGTGATCCCCGGGTCAAGAGGATACTGTCCACCAATGACTATTGGGTGTACACCCTCCTTGACCCACGCTACAAGGACAACTTTGCCCAACTAATACCGGTGGAGGAAAGGAGGACCCGAGTCACTTTCTACCACAAGCCCCTGGTTCAGAAACTGCTACAGGCCTTTCCAGACCAGTCGAGCAACAGGGGGCGGACTGCAGTGGCCAAAGTTGGAGAGGAGGGGGAAAGTCAGTGTAGGCGCCAAGGGCAGAGGTACACTATTCCATGCTTTTGCCAAGTTTCTTAAACCCCAGCAAGAGACTGCGACACAGCCACAGGGCAGGCAGAGCAGGGCGGAACAGTACCGCAAGATGGTGAGGGAGTATGTCGCGGACCAGACCAACGTCCTGACCGATAACTCCACGCCATATAATTACTGGCTGGCCAAGCTGGACAGGTGGACAGAACTTGCGCAGTACGCTCTTGAGGTGCTTGCCTGCCCAGCTGCAAGTGTACTGTCTGAAAGGGTTTTTAGTGCCGCCAGGGGTATCATTACGGACAAACGGACGTGCCTGTCCACCGACAACGCTGACATCCTCACGTTCATCAAGATGAACAGGTCATGGATATCCCCCCAGTTCTCATCCCCACCTCAGGCTACCTCCTAAATTGCTCGCTTTCCTCCTCCTCTTCATCTGAGTTGCATATGCAACAATTTTTCTGGAAAGTCATCCGTCTTTCTACTAACAATTTTTCAGGAAAGTCATACGTCTTTCTAATAACAAATTTTTAGTAAAGTCATCCGTCTTTCTAATAACAAATTTTCAGTAAAGTCATCCGTCTTTCTAATAACAATTTTTCTGGGAAGTCATCCGTCTTTCTAATAACAATTTTTCTGGGAAGTCATCCGTCTTTCTAATAACAAATTTTCAGTAAAGTCATCCGTCTTTCTAATAACAATTTTTCTGGGAAGTCATCCGTCTTTCTAATAACAAATTTTTAGTAAAGTCATCCGTCTTTCTAATAACAATTTTTCTGGGAAGTCATACGTCTTTTCTAATAACAAATTTTTAGTAAAGTCATCCGTCTTTCTAATAACAAATTTTCAGTAAAGTCATCCGTCTTTCTAATAACAATTTTTCTGGGAAGTCATACGTCTTTCTAATAACAATTTTACTGGGAAGTCATCCGTCTTTCTAATAACAAATTTTCAGTAAAGTCATCCGTCTTTCTAATAACAATTTTTCTGGGAAGTCATCCGTCTTTCTAATAACAAATTTTCAGTAAAGTCATCCGTCTTTCTAATAACAATTTTTCTGGAAAGTCATCCGTCTTTCTAATAACAATTTTTCAGGAGTCATGCGGCTTTGTAACCAAATTTTTTAGGAAAGGCCATGGGGTTCTATACACACAGTGCTGACGGAAGCCCATCAGCCTTTCTAAACACAATGCCCACTGCCTCTCCCAAGCGGTTGTGGTGCTGATGTTGCCTCACACTTAAAATTGATCTGTTCCGCTCTCTTCCTCGGGCTGTCTGCGGAGAAGGCGGACGCTCCAAACCGGTTTCATGGCGGCTCTCCGGCCCCTCATTAAGCCCAGGATCGTCAAGAAGCGGACGAAGAAGTTCATCCCCCACCAATCAGACCGTTATGTAAAGATTAAGCGTAACTGGCGTAAACCCAGAGGTATTGACAACAGAGCCCGCAGGAGGTTCAAAGGGCAGATCCTGATGCAGGGGCGTAACTATAGGGGAAGCAGGGGAAGCGGCTGCTTTGGGGCCCAGACCCACAAGGGGCCCCTTCAGGAGGAAGACTAAAACATTTTACTGTCAGGGGCCCCTAAACAGTATTATACAATAACGTTATATACACTGACACTCTAGGAAACAGACTGAGCAGCTGCCAGGCCTTGTCTGAGAGAGCGCAACCTTGACTAGGCACAAGAATGAGGGTTGCATGTAAGTTGGGGGTTGTGAAGAAGTTGC
This sequence comes from Rhinella marina, assembly GCA_900303285.1. Classification (NCBI taxonomy): domain Eukaryota; kingdom Metazoa; phylum Chordata; class Amphibia; order Anura; family Bufonidae; genus Rhinella; species Rhinella marina. The sequence continues at coordinate 81,569 of ONZH01030220.1, forward strand.
TGTGGGGGCCCCGTTCAAAGATTTGCTGTGGGGCCCAGCTAGTTGTAGTTACGCCACTGTCCTGATGCCCAACATTGGGTACGGTAGCAACAAGAAGACCAAACACATGCTGCCCACAGGGTTCCGCAAATTCCTGGTCCACAATGTCAAGGAGCTCGAGGTTCTGTTGATGAGCAGCAAGTCCTTCTGTGCAGAAATCGCCCACAACGTCTCCTCAAAGAACCGAAAGACCATTGTGGAGAGAGCGGCACAGCTCGCCATCAAAGTGACGAACCCCAACGCCAGACTGCGCAGCGAAGAGAACGAATAAATATCTCTGTGGTTATTTGTGCTAAATAAAAGTTAAATAAACACAAAAAAAAAAAAGGTCTGTTCCTGTGCCTGATCCACCCAAGTTGAATCTGTCCCATCATGAGAAAGTCCCCCCAAGGAGTCCCCACTGTAACTTGCTTCCCATACAACTACCTCACCCCCCGACACCTGTGTCTCGCCATTGTCCACCACCTCCTCAGACAACACTGGTAAATCCCCACTGTCAGCACACTGAGACTGCAAAAGGTCTTGCGAATTGGGGCAGAGAATGTTCTGGGGTAGCACATCAGAGAAGGGGTGACTGTGGGGTTCCAGGGAGTACGTGACCACATGCAATCTCCATCTAAAAAGTCATACTGAGGCTCACCGCCATGCTTTACACTGCAATCTTATTACTGAGGCTCACCACCATGCTTTACACTGCAATCTTATTGAAAGACAGACAATCAGGGGTTCACTGCCAGGTTGTCAGGCAGCATTTTTAAGTGGGTCACCATTACCCTGTCCCTGAAAATTGCCTTGGGGTCATCACCAGACTATTGGCCAGATTTAGAAAAAATGGTGCAATTAGGGAGCCTCAGAGGCATCCCTACATGCTGCCCCTGGTGTTTCCTATCCATTTCCAAGGTGTTTCCATCATTTTCTGAGGTTTTCACATGTTGGGGCAAACTTGACTGTGCAGAACCTTTGGCCCCTGCAAAAATATTTGGGTCTCCCATAGACTTTAATGGGATTCGTGATTTGGCCCGAACCCACGAATCCCACGGTGGGATTCGGGCCGAATTCCGAACCCCCGAATCTTTTAGGATTTGCTCAACTCTAGTCATGATACTAATGTGAACAGAGCCTTAAAGGGGTTGTTCAAGTTATTTTTTTGTTCTTTATATGTTTCTAACTTGTCAGGTATAACAACTTTCCCATATACTTTGTGTTTCTAGAGCTGCTGGTTTCTCAGAGTTGACTGAGGGTCACATGACCTGTGATGTCACCTTATCTTCCTGGTCTATGATGTTTCGTTCACAAGCCTCAGAGTTCAGATAACAGTCTGTACACGAGACGTCACTGGCCACGCCCCCTTTCTTTGCCGGGCTGCTATCTGCTCTCTCCCTGGTTTCCTTCAGATAAAACATTAACCCCTTCAGCCAGAACACACTTAGGGCTCAAGGCTTTACAACAAACAGTAGCTGCAGCAGTGAGAGGAGACAAATGCTGGGCACAAGAGCTGTAGAGGAATTATATTGTACAAGAGCAGGTAGGGAGAAATTCCTGTATGTATTAGCAGTGTCATTGTACAGCTGGGACTTGTAGTCCTACACATACAACATGCTGCTGAGTATTCCAGCAGGCAGACATGTCACTCAGCACTTGTATTCATTCCCTTTGCAGAGAGGGGGGGGGAGGGGGAGGGGCTGAGATTGTTGTTATTGCATGTAAACAAAGACCAGAAGAGAACCAGGGAAATTAGGAAATATGGATTTTTTTTGCCTAAAACTTGCTTAACTTAGTTATATATTGCTGCCCATCAGATTTACAGTGCTATATATTTTTGTCATAACTCAGACAACCCCTTTAAATAAAAATTTATGTATAAAAGCAGCCTTATTGTCAGATTATTATGCATGTATCATCCTTATGATAAAAACATATGCACAGTTCACATCAACATAACTAAACTGGCTGAAACAGTGTTGGAAATATTACAATTTATTCTGCAATATAAATACTATTTCAATTTATTAATTGATTTAAATACTGTGCTTTCCAAGATTTTTTTTATAGCTATAGAGAATGGAATAATAACAATAATAATAATAATAATAATAATAATAATAATAATAATAATAATTTGTAATTAAATGTGTTTATGTCTCACTCAAGTTTTTAAGTTGTAATTGCCATTTGTCCCCTTAGCAACTCTATGAGCATTACTAGGGAGAATCGATCTTCAGTGTCCATAGTACACTGAATACCGGTACTTTTATGAAGCAGAGGCTAGTTTCACACTAGACATGTCGTAGTTTTATTCCTGCCTCTCTGCTGGTTTGTTGCGCTGCGGCCAGAACTCTGGCCCGCCCCCATTATAGTGAATGGGGACGGAGTGGAGTTCTGGCCGCACACGTGCACTAGCTGTTCACCCGCCGGAATAGCCTGCCGGACAATTATGCCGCTAGTGTGAAAGTAGTTTCAGCTTGCTTGTTCTTTCACTGCCTCCCTAAATCTGCGATATATGAGTCTGTCTTTTTATTGCTAAACTAACACTCCTAGAATAACACTTCTAATTCTTTTTTGGCTCTAACTTGCTGTAAGTACTAATTGTTGACAGTCCTGCTCCCCTCTACCTTTTTGTCATGTCCCGGCAGCAAGTTAGTTCAAATGGTGCCGGCAATATAGAAGGGAGCGGGGCTATTGGTATCTGGTATCAGAGGGGGAGCTCCTGCACATTCCTATAGTGTAACTAAGCACCTTATGCTCTACAGTTCCATAGGCTTTATTGTAGTTTAGCAACCAGAGAACTAAAAAGTAACTCAAACATTCTTTTCATGCACCTTTACAATCTTTGCATACTTTGTTAAACTTTTTATATTATCCAGTATCAGGGTAGTAAGAAGTCAGACAACCGTGTTTCTCTTGAAGACCTTTTCGTTAGTCCTCTGACTGGCTTTCTCAGTAGAGATGCTTTGTACAAATGTTCATATAGCTATGATTTTAGAAAATTAATATTCCTGGCAAATCAGCATGCCATAAAGACAGGACTCAATTAATTTTTTTTTAATGTAGTAGTTAAACATTTGAAGTGCACTATTAAAAAGGTTGAGAGGTATAAATAATCCATAATCAATTGAAATTCTCACCATGTCACATTGTTACAATAAATGTCATGACATTATTAGCATAAAATCATTGTATTTATTGTTATCTGAGTTTCCAGACGTCATCTCTTCTACATTAACATACCTGACTTTATTTTAAGAAAAGGTGCTTTTTTAAGCTTTTTTTTTTCTCATTAACTTTGACATTAGGAAATTTGATTTCAATTGATGAGAGCAATGCCTTCATCTATCAAAGGCATCCTGATGACAAAGAATAAAGGATGCTCCCACAGATAAGATAATATGGTAGTCAAAGAGCAACGTCAAAGTGATTATGAAATCATGTACTTTCCTTTCTTTGAAAATAAAAGAAATAAAGTGAATGTCTAAAGAGCCTTCATTCAATACACACTGAGCATGAAAAGGATGTATGACTGGAAATTGATCTTTAGAACAAATATGAAGGCAAAAGTCATTGTTTAAAATGAATAAATATGCCAAGTTATTCTTAATTTCTACATATAGAACTGCGGGCATTTGTATATAGTTTTTTTAACCCATTCCATCCACCATACGTACATATACAGTATATGTCGGAGATCAGGATTTTAAATATGGCATCCGCTAGCATGTGAAGGGGGGGCCAAAGACCTGCTGTTTCATTGAGCAAGCACCCATGGCTAATGTATGCGGCTGCGGTAATACTGATTGTGGACATTTAACCCTACAGATGCCATGGCCAAATGTGACCCCGTCTCGCATCTCTGATTATAAAAACTAGGAGCACGCACTCCTGACCATGCTCTGACTCCTCTTGGTGTGGGGATCTTGAGTGTGTGTGCAGCAGCCTATGCCCTCCTGAATGACAGGAGGTTGCTACACATTAGTTCCTATGGAGAGCTTGCCTGTGTCAGGGCTCCATAGGAGCACAGTAATATTCTCAATGCTAATGCATTGGAGTCTATGAGAGAAGCAATCTAATGATTGCTTGTCATAATTCCCTGGGGGAAAGTGTGAATTAAAAAAAAAATGTTTTTTAAAAAATAATAAAATATAAAAATTCAAATCCTCCCCCTTTCCCCCAAATTAAAATAAAAGTACATAGGCAATTAAAAAAAATAAACATCATGGGTGTCGCTGCGTGCAAAAAAATGCCCATACTATTAAAATATAAAAATAGTTATCCCATATTGCAAAAAGAAAAAAAAAGTCAAAATGGCACATCACCTCTCACAATAAAATTGAATAAAAAGTGATCAAAAAGTCCTACATACCCCAAAATTGTATCAATAAAAAGTACAGATTGTCCTACAAAAAATGAGCCCTGGCGATAGTTTTTTCCAAATATCTTTTTTTCAGCATTAAAATGCCAAAAAAATGCATAGGAAACACAAGCCATAAAACTGTGGGGGAATTGTATTTTAATATATTGCCACCCACTATTAAAAAGTTATGGCTTTGGGAAGGCTGGGGGTAAATAATTTAAATGAAAAAATGGAAAATTTCCCAGTCATTAAAGGGTTAAGGGTAGAGATGAGCAAATCATCCAAAATTCACTTCGCCGATTATTCGTCGAACTTTTCATAAGGTTCGTACCTTCGACGAATCTATTTGACGAGTCTGTGTACAAATCATATGTTATTATGTGGTGTTTTGCGAACTAATAATGAACGTTCCATTTTGTAAAGGTACGCAACTTCTTTGAACACGTACGCATGAGTGTACAAATTGTGTACGAATCCTCGGCGTACTATTGTCTAGCGATTGCGTAATACGCAGGCACGCACGACGCTAGGCCATGGCATGCACTCCTCCGAGGCAGTGCGAAGTTTGGAAAATGGCATCCAGACGATCCTCAGCATTTAGCTCTGGAGAGCTGAAATACATGATCCGGCTGATGGACCGCGAGGATTACGATGGCACACACAGTCACCCGAACCAGCATAAAAAGGAGGTGATTCAGCAGGTGATCCGAGGCTTGTGCCATCGTTTCGACACTGTGCAGACCCCGAGCCAGATCCAGCGGAAATGGTCCGATCTAAAGTTTAAGTGCCCAGAGCGGCTTACTAAGATCCGTGCAGCGATACGGCAGGGTGAGTAAAATATTTGAAAAATAAAAACATGTAGGCGTGCGTAGTGCGCTGCAGCAATTCTCTTCCATGCTAGGCCACGCCTCTAACTCCACCAAAACAAGTGAAGGTATTCTCAGATACGTTCCCCTTCCCAGTAATTTGCCTTAGACTACTTTCACATACAGTATGTGGTGGTGATCCTGCAGGCTGTTCTGCAGTATTAGTCCTGTCAATTCCCGGCGTTCTTGCCGAATAGCGGACGGATCAGCGCCGTCCTCCATTATTGTTAAAGGGGCTGGCCATTCTCCCGTTTGTGTCAGGCAACTGCGCTAGTGTGAAAGAAAGTACCCTTAGATATATGCCCCTTCATAGTTAGTGCTTCCTCCTCCTACACACAGACTCACAGACGTGCTTATGCTGCAGCTAATGTGAGTGGGCGATATCAAAAGAATTCCCACTGTGTTAAAGATATTAAGAAATTTATTGTGATAGCGATATCTATCGTGATAAATACCTATTTAGAAGAAAAAAATGGATGTGGCCCTCCTCTCACCCATAATATCTTTATAGTAGTATACAGTGTTAGTATTAACCCCTTGGTGCCAATGGACGTACCGGTACGTCCAGGGCACGAGGTAGTTCGCGCTACAGGGCGTACCGGTACACCCTGCATGTTAACACCCGCTGCGCAGTGCAGCGGGGTTTACATGCTGTGATGGTGGCTGTTAGCCACAGCCAGCCATCCATAGTAAAGGCCTGGGGGGGAGCCGTGCCTCCCCCATAATGGCGATCGCTGTGAATGGCTGGTCTATTCAGACCAGCCATTCACAGCAGGCACGGGGTACTCGGCGGGGATCGCGCTATTCTGGCGAATCCCCGCCGAGTGTCAGAGGTCAGGGTGCCCCCCCCCACCCCCCGCGATCGGCTGTGATTGGTCAGGGACTGGTCACTGACCAATCACCGGCCAAAACATGTGCGGGCGGAAGGGGCGATGTGCGGGCGGCTGCGGCGAGAGTGCCGCCCACAATAATTTTTCAGGATGGCCGAGTGTTTTCAAGCAGAGTATCAGCATACAGCTGATACTCTGCTTGAAACTGCTGACATCGATGCTGGCACCGATGTCAGCAGTTTAACCCCTTCCATGCCGCGGTCCGTAGGGGCCGCTGTATGGAAGGGGTTAACAGGGAGGGAGCTCCCTCCCTCTCCCATCGGGCGCTGCGGTGCGCTGGCAGCGCCGATGGTGTGGCCAGATGAGAGGGAGGAAGCTCCCTCTCCCTTCCATCGGGACGCTGCTCTGCTGTGGCAGCGTCCCGATGGTTACCATGGCAACCTGACGCTTTCAGAAGCGTCTGGGTTGCCATGGTGTAAGCTAAGCCTCATCAGGCTCCTGCTAAAGGCAGGAGCCTGACAAGGCTTAGCCTGTGTGAAAATACACTGCAGTACACTATACAGTGTACTGTAGTGTATCATAGAACAATCAGACCCACTGGATCTTCAAGAACCAAGTGGGTCTGAGTCTAAAAAAAAAGTGTAAAAAATTTTTTAAAAAAAGGAAAAAAAAAGTTTAAAAAAAATCATATTTTCCCCCCAATACTCAAATTTGAAATTGGTAAAAAAAGAAAAAAAAATACCCCAAGCATGTTAGGTATCGCCACGTTCGTAACAACCCACTCTCCAAAAATATCAAATGTCCCGACCCCTCCAGTGAACACCGTAAAAAAATAAAAATAAAAAGCCATTTTTGTCACTTTACATCACAAAAAATGTAATACCAAGCGATCAAAAAGGCATATGCCCCCCAAAATAGTACCAATCTAACCGTCACCTCTTCCCGCAAAAAATGAGCCCCTACCTGAGACAATCGCCCAAAAAATAAAGAAAACTACAGCTCTCAGACAATGGAGAGACTGAAACATGATTTTTTTTGTTTCAAAAATTATATTATTGTGTAAAACTTAAATAAATTAAAAAAAACTATACATGTTAGGTATCGCCACGTCCATAACAACCTGCTCTACAAAAATATCACATGACCTAACCTGTTAGATGAACACTGTACAAAATAAAAAATAAAAACTGTGCCAGAACATCCATTTTTGGTTACTTTGCCTAACAAAAAGTGTCATATAAAGCGATCAAAAATCATATGTACCCCAAAATAGTATCAATAACACTGTCACCTTATCCCGTAGTTTCCAAAATATGGGCACTTTTTGGTTGTTTCTACTGTAGGGAGCTTTAGGGAGGCCTCAAATGGGACATGGTATCTAAAAACCAGTCCAGCAAAATTTGCCCTCCAAAAACCATCTGGTGCACCTTTTCTTCTGCGCCCTGCCGTGTGACCATACAGTAGTTTACTACCACATGTGGGGTGTTTCTGTAAATCGCAGAATCAGGGTAATAGTTTTTGAGTTTTGTTTGGCTATTAACCCTTGATGTGTTACAGGAAAAAAATGGATTAAAATGGAAAACGTGCCAAAAAAAAGTGAAATTTAGAAATATCATCTCCATTTTCCTTTAAATCTTGTGGAATACATAAAGGGTTAACAAAGTTTGTAAAATCAGTTTTGAAAACCTTGAGGGGTGTAGTTTCTAAAATGGGGTAATTTATGGTGGTTTCTATTATGTTAGCCCCACAAACTGACTTCAGAACTGAACTGGTCCTTAAAAAAATGGTTTTGGAAAATTTCTTAAAAATTTTAAGAATTGCTTCTAAAATTCTAAGCCTTCTAACGTCCCCAAAAAATAAAATTACATCAACAAAATGATGGCAACATAAAGTAGACATATGGGAAATGTAAAGTAATAACTATTTTGTGAGAAATCACTATCTGCCTTAAAAGCAGAGAAATTCAAAGTTTGAAAATTACAAATTGAAAATTTTTTTTTTAAAATAAAGGTGATTTATATTGACTCAAATTTACTGCTGTCATGAAGTACAATGTGTCACGAGAAAACAATCTCAGAACGGCTTGGATAAGTAAAAGTGTTTCAAAGCTATTACCACATAAAGTGACACATGTCAGAATTCCAAAATTTGGCCCAGACATTAAGGCCAAAATGGGCTCTGTCCTTAAGGGGTTAAAAAGAGTGATCATAACAATTGTGTATTGATTTATGTTGCAGAGCACCGTCAACGACGGCATCACCACGGTCACCGTCAACGTCGAGGCCGGACGGCCCCTGCAGTACCTGCAGCTTCTAGTAAGTGTAAACATATTTAATTTATTTTTAATCCAAGCTATGTGGGAGTGCAGCTGCGGTGATATAAGAGCACTAGTGGTTAGGAATGGGATCCAGCTCCAAACTATTCCCATGTATCAGAAGTTACAACTGTACATTAGAGTTGAATGTAATGCCTTTATTTAATGATTTTTGTCAGCTGCTGCACCATAGAGGAGCCCCTCTCACCCTTCTCCACCCCAGCGAGAGAGGACCCCACCTGCCCCTCCAACAGCACCAGCCCAACTTCCCGAGGTAGAAGGTAGGTAAAATAAAAAGTGCAATGGGTGGCCCTTCTATCTTCAAAATATAAGCTAAATTGATGTTTTATCTTTTGTAGCTCCAACCGTCAGGGAGGAATTTTCCCAAGGACCATGGGAAGACCATTCAGTATGGGTGTCCAGTAAGTACCAAACCCAAACTGATCATGTGTGGCCTTTCTCAGTGGACAGTTCAAAGAACAAAAAAGGCTCAATACAGATACATGTCACTGAATAACTCTTTCCAGTACATATACCAAATATATAATGACATGCAATTGCTAAAGTATTCTGATCCAGGTGCTGGTTTGAAAGTTTAGAATTTTTTTCGTGGGAAAACCGCTTTAACTCGATCATACTAATTATATTACTGTTTCCAATTGTTTTGTTTTAATACTAAAAATGGGGAAGTTATTATTAATATATTGTAATTTTTATTTCTGTTTTTCAAGGTTGATGTTATATATGAAGGTTGCACTCCCCTCCTTTATTATTAAAGCAGGGAAAGATATTATCACTTCATCACAATCTCTTTTTTAAAACTTTCTTACCTGCATAACTGTTGGGTGTGTATAATTGTATAACCGTTAGATATGTATAAGGTGATAAGACAGGATATTTTATTGTTTACTTTGAAATTTAAAACAGGGAAGATTGAGCTATGATGTGATAATATGTTTCACAGCTGACATACTATTTTCGTTTTTAATGTCCTTAAAGATGCAAGGGGAAGGGATATAATGACCCTCGATATGGTATTTCGTTTAATACCCAGGATGTTGGTAAATGTCTATGTTTGCTGGCGGGGGGGGGGGGGGGGGGTTGGTTGGGGTGGTAGGAGTGAGGGGAGAAGGGAGACCTATTTTTTTTTCCTCTTTTCTTTTTCTCTCACCTTTTTTTTTTATTGTTTTTTGTCTAGTTATTTGACTTATGACATTGGATTTATTATCCTTGAATGTAAAAGGCTTGAATAGCCCGTTTAAGAGGAATATGCACTGCAGTATAGATGTGATATATTATTTGTACAGGAGACACATTTTGCTTTTGGGAAACTACCAGTGTGCGGACATACTAGGTTTCCTCACATCTATACTGCAAGTGCTTCACAGAAGAAAAGAGGCGTTTTAATTGCAATACGTGACTCGGTAAACTTCCAGGCTGCTCGGTGGTGTCTGACCCAGAGGGAAATTTTTTAAATTATTAATAAAGAATAAAGTAAAAAACAATAAAAATAAATTACACACACTCCGGTTTACTGATTACAATTTACAGAAAAAGAAAAAGGCTTGGCTTGTTTGGACAATAAGCCTGTACATTCTACCTTGCAAACATAGGCAGTGAAAATGATATTTGGGCTTTTCATGGGTGCCCCGGCCAGTAGTAGTAGGGGACGGGGTGTATCAGCAGAGAGTGATTAGTAGATACAACAAACTGCGATGGAGTATAACAATCTCCGCTAATGTAACTTGTAACGGGAGGCGGAGGTAACAACAGTGTAACAATTTTTTCTTCTTTCTTTTTTTTTTTAAATATATATATATATATATATATATATATATATATATATATATATTTGGGCGGGGGAGTAAAGGCTCCAAAACAAATTTAAGAATACTAAACAGAACTAATATAACGGTGTATAGCAATAGCTACTCGCCTGCTAAACGCTAATGTAGAAAACGGAGGCGAAGGTAGACAACAGTTTTTGGTTTGTAAAAGGGTTTTGGTTTGGAGACTTCGGGTTCACACAGCCCATGACATGACACAAGACGTTTGGCATGTAACGTTATGGGCCGGCTGACTGCAACAGTGGGAAGACACTTGGACTATTTTGGCCTGCAAGGCCTGATCTAATCACCTGCCTCAGCAATTGGAGTATAAAATTCGGAGGTAATCCAGCCTTTATTCATTTTTATAAAGGTGTGTTTTTGCATACTGCCAGGTGACAGTTTGGTCCTTTTGGGTGTCACACTCCCCCCCAGTGGCGCTAAAAAGCCTCTCTGACATGACACTTGATGCTGAGCAGGAAAGAAGCCCTAGTGCATAGTGGGAAAGCTCCGGCCACTGTTGTATTCTGCCTGCCCAGAAGTCCAGGGGGTCTGAAAAGAGGCTTTACGAGCCAGACTGCAGGTAAACCTGAACCTGCTCATTGAGGCGGGTGGTCTGGGCCTGCTCACTTGGCTGCAGCTGTTGGGAGGCAGAGAAAAATTGCTGCATTATACTCATGAGGCTTAACTGGCTGCTGCTGGTTGTGGCAGGATGTGGATGACTCTGCTTGATCTCATTCTCAGACACGCTGGCAGCAGGCTGGGGCTGGCTGAAAGCTGTGGCCAGGGTACTACATAGCTTCTCCCGCAATGATGCTAATTTCTCCTCCCTTTCCTGGGGCGGAAAACAATCCCCCAGGTTGGATTGATACCACGGGTCCAGAAGCATCGCCAGCCAGTATTCATCAGTCTGCCTTATTTTTAGAATACGTCTGTCACTCCGTAAGCATGTGAGCATACAGCTCGCCATCCTGGCCAGCGTGCCCGAGGAGCCAGTTCTTTCCATCTCAGCCTCTTTCTGAGACACTTCAGTGTCCCGGAAAGTCTCATCATCATCATCCTTCAGATCGTCCAGCTGTGTCTCCTCCTTCTCCTCCTCATCATCATCCTCATTAAAATCCTCTTCCTCCCCTCCTCTACCTGAAGTTCCTTATCCTCCTCCTGCACCGCAAGGGAACTTTGACGTTGGGGCTCCCCTACAGTAACAGCATGGCGTGCAGACATATGGCCAGGATTTCCTTCCCCCATTGCCCCCTGCTGCATGAGCGTGAGTGTCTTTTCCAGAACAAATATTAGTGAAATTATGTAGTTCACGCTGCAGCTGTCCCGGCTGACCAATTTAGTGGCTTCTTCTAAGGGCGTTAGAACAGTGCAGGCATCTCGGACCAGCCTCCACTGACGGAAATCAAAGCCGCACCTGCTCCCTATGGTCGAAGATTCTGGCTACTGCTGGACAAAATCATCCACTGCTCTACTCTGCTCAAGGAGCCGCTGCAACATATAAAGCGTGGAATTCCACCGGGTTGGCGCATAAGAATTACTCAAATGAGTGCAACGCTTCCGCAACTTTGCCAGCACTGTTCGCAGGCCAGTGAATGTTTTTAGAAATCTCTGCACCACTAGATTTAGGACATGTGCCATACAGGGAGCATGCGTGAATTGACCCAGGTTCAGCGCTGCCACTATATTTGTCCCATTGTCACTCACTACCTTGCCCATTTCCAGCTGGCGTGGAGACAGCCAGCGCACTGTTTGCTGCTTGATGTAATGCAGCAAGCGCTGGCCTCTGTGGCTACTGCTGCCAAGACAAATTAAGTCTAAGACTGCATGGCAGTGTTTCACCTGGCACATATGATATGAAGGAGGGGGGTAACTCTCTGCCCTGATGCTCCAGCAGGTGGACTGCCCGTGGAGGTGGAAGCGGATAGTTGTTGGGTGGTCTGCTGCAATCCTGGCTGGAAAGCGTGTGGAGGTGCCAACAGCAATTGGCCCGATTGCTGGGGGGTTCCTGCCTCGCTGCCACTAAATACATTCAGCCAGTGGGCAGTAAAGGACATGTGCTGCCCCTGGCCGTAAGCACTGCTCCAGGTGTCCACCGTGACGTCCACGGTGCTGCAGAGAGACAGCTGCAGGGAGCTTCCAATATTGTCTGCCACGTGGGAGTAAAGGGCGGTGATAGCTTTGTTTGAGAAGTAATGCCGGCTAGGGACCTGCCAGTGTGGCTGAGCGCAAGCCATTAGACTGCACAGCCAGCAACTTTGTCAGGTGACTATTCAGTTTGTGCACTGTTGGATTACTTGTGGCGCAAACCTGCTTCCTGGCCACGCACTCGGCAATGGACGGCTGGTGAATGAGAGGAGGTGGAGACATGCACGCAGTGGGCGATGAGGTGTATGTACTACTTACGCCTCTGGATGCGGGCTGAGTTATGCCCCTGGATGCGGCCAGCCTGACGCGAGGGACTCCGGGAGAAGTAGCCAGCTCCTCAGTATTAATGCGCTGCTCTAAATTGGCGGCATGACGCCGCTTCAGATGGTTCCAGAGAGCAGTGGTCCCTACATTTGTGGCCTTCCCACGGATCAATTTCTGTTTACAGAAATGACACGTGGCCGTGCTGCTGTCCCCCGGCAGAGTGGTGAAATATTTCCACACACCCGATGTGCGCCCTCCACAGCTGGCCAAGCTTGTAGCCCTTGCATACTTACACCCTGGTGCCGGCCCCACTATACTTGGGGTCTCACTAGTTCCCAAGGAAGGACTGGCCCTGGGCCTAACTCGCCTCTGCCCTCCGTTGCTACCACGCTCCTTCTCCGAGATCAAACCCTCTGCACCAGCCCGATCCGTCTCCCAGGTCCTCCGGTCTAACACATCAGATTCATCATCAGACTGCTCCCCACCACTTTTTTCGGACTGCAAATTAGGCTGTTCCCCACCAACCGCAAATTTCGGGCAGTCCAAACTCTGACTGCCCTATAAGAAATCCTCAGGGAGGCTGTCCTCTATAACTGCCGGATTATGTGGTGGGGTTCGGTGGCTTTTTATTTTATAAATTGTAGAAGGGACACCACTAGGAGGCGGCAATGAAGCCCGAGACGTGGCAGAAAATGACGACTTTGCTGGAGTGGAATAGTGGAGCAGGAGGAACACTCTGAGTCTGACCCATGATTACATATGGATACTGTATCAGCAGATGACAGCAAATCATCCGGCTGTGACTGAGATGAGCATGCCATCCACTCCACTACCTCATCCACTTTCTCCTCCACTACAATTTTGTTCCTTTGTGACTTAGCCTGATTGAACAATAGCCAACTATTACGAATTACAGAAGTAGAAGCTCCAGCTACAGATCCTTTGGCACTGCTGCCCTGTGCCACCTTCTCCTTTTTTTGGAGCTTGAGGTCTGGCTGGAACTGGACCTCTTTTGCTTATCAATTCCAGACATTTTTCACTTGACTGTGGCCCTACTGCTGGTCTTTGTCCCTGTCTCTCTTCCTGTCTCTCTGCATGTGTCTCTCCTTATCTCTCTCCCTGTCTCTCTCCCTGCCTGATTAATTACTAGCCCTGCACTGGCCCTGCACTTGCCCTGCAGTATCCCTGATATATTTAATATTGATTCCCAGAACAATTACACCCCAATTTTAACAAAACAGGTCTCAGTCTTTAGGAACTTCACACACAGTGCTTCTGTTCGTCTCAGCAGTCGCAGCACAAGTGATGCACCACTGGCTTTCCGAGCCTGAACCAATCAGAGCAAGCCCTGCCCACTAGGTCAGGTGACCGCTTTCTTCCCGGGCTTTTGCCGAATGAATAACGAACTAATAGTAAAAGTTCGCTAATTAACTGAATTCGTACGCATCAGCGCATAAACTAACTTATACGTAGCATCAGCGTACAATTTATCGAACAAGTACATAGCGAATGCGTATAAAGCCTTGAGAACATTTTCGAATCTAATGAAACGAATTCGGATTCGCTTTGTGGCAGAAAATTTCCAAGATTCGTATCGAATCTACGAAGCGGCGAATAGATTTGCTCATCTCTAGTTAAGGGTATTTATATACAGTTCTTGAAAGTAAATCCAATTGCCCTACTCTGGATTTATAGGTATAGTGAGCATTGTTTTATGCTAATGAGGGTAAAAACAAAAGAAATAACTTGGTTCTTAAATGGATATCTATCAGCTAATAGCAAAGTTGTGCTCATAATGTCTTGCTAACCAGGTACTTGCTTTTTGGCATATTCTAAAAGCTTATTTTTACTACCATACTGTAAAAACACTTAAACATATATATTTGTGTCACTGTATTCCAAGAGCACTAACATTTTTAACTTTTCATCACCGTAGCTTAGTTTTTGCAAGACAAGTTGTAGTTTTCAGTGGCACCATTTAGGGATACTTAGAGCTTTTTCGTAATTTTTTTCATCTTGTGATGAACTAAAAAAATAAACAGCAACAGCAAACGACAGCAACAACACTGCTGTTTTTAACCCTTTCTACCCCGGAGGTTTTTTTGGTTTTGCGTTTTCGTTTTGCGCTCGCTGCCTTGATATAGCCATAACTTTTTTATTTTTCTCTTCACACAGCTGTGTGAGGGCTTGTTTTTTGCGGGGCAAGTTGTACTTTCCAACACCACCATTTAATATTGCATATAGTGTAGTGTATAGCGGCTGTGCTTGGTATTGCGCTCAGCCCCATTCACTTGAAATGAACATGTTGTCTCTTGCTACTGCGAGTGCTGGTGCCTTCTTGAATAACTGATTGGCAGGGATCCCAATCAGTATTCAAATCTTGGAAAACCCCTTTAAGAAATTTGTGCTACAGTAGCTCTATTAGTAACATAGCGACATAGTGTATCAAGCTTAAAAAAGACATACAGTATATCCATAAAGTTCAGCCTGATCCAGAGGAACGTAAAAAAAACCCTCAAGAGCTAGAAGCCAAATGAGGGTTCTATTGGATTTGACCAGATGGGCCTTCACTCCCCGTGTGTATCAATAAGGCTTGGTTCTGTCAACAGTTCTTTGGTTGCTACTTGGATCCTTCATTAGGGCATTATTGGCAGGTACTACTAACCACTGTATATGGGTAACACACCACAAGACATCCAATTTTTAAAATATAGTGACAAATATGTTAATATTACTGTTAAATAGAAACTTTAACATGGATTTACATTAAGCTTTAACTACAGCAATGATGGATTGAAGTACAGTAAATCCAGTTCATTTAAATAACTGATACATAACTCAAAGACATACGGACTTATTATGGGAGGGAAAGGTAGTCTGTTTGATATGATCTCATAGAAGAGCTATTATAGCACAAATTGCTGTAAAGCATTATGTTTTTGTCACAGAGAAGGTGGATACATCATATTTAAGTGAACAACCTGATTGAGGAAATAGAATAAGCTCATTTTGAGAAGACTTAAATGGGTTTTCCATGTCTTTAACCCCTTCCCGACTGCCATACGGCTATATACGTCCTATCTGCACATGCCCCGTGCAGATAGCACGTATATACACGTGCAGGCAGCGCTTTAATCCCAGCGCTGATCAGTCTAGCAGGAGCAGGTCGGGTCCCGGCTCACAGACAGAGCGGGGACCCTGGGGAGAAGACAGGAGCGGTTTATTACCGCTTCTGCCTTCTCCTGTGCCGGAGGAGAGCCTTACCTGAAGGCATGCCGGAGGGAGCAGGAAGCGGCAGAGCCTCTTCCTGTGTTAGTCCCGGCGGGTCACGTGACCGCCGGGTGTCTCGGTCTAAGAGCAGAGCTGCAGGGTCTAAGGAGACCCTGATCAGCTCTGCCTGTGTGTAATGAGCCCCCAGGGGGCTGTTTTCCCCTGTAACTGGGGCTCCTGTGGATGCCCCAGTTACAGTGGAAATAGTGGGGGGAAAAAAAAAAAAAGTCATTAAAAAAAAAAAAATCAATGTCCTCCAGAGGTCTTTTAATGACCTCCTGGGGGACATATTATGTGCCAAAAATAAATTTAATATAAAGTTAAAAAAATTATAATAAAAATACAAATAAAAAATGTAAAAAAAAAAATTACAAATGCAGTCGCCAACGGAAACCGTCACCATATTCGCCCCGTTCAATAAAACATATACATGTTATATATCAAAACGATCGTCACCAAATAGGGAACCTATTGAAATAATTAGTTTTTGTGTCAGTTTTAATATTTAAGAAAAAAAAAGCTATAATTAAAAAAATGTACTTTTTTTTTTTAATAAGAAATAGCAGTTTGCCTCAAAATGAAACCTAAAATATAAAAAAAATCTCTAAAAAAACATTCTAATAAAAAGTCCTAAGTGTCAAGTAAAAAAAAATTGCAAAAATTATTTTGGTAGTCAAACAAATAAAAAAATTCGGGTCACTAAACCAACACGTACACAAAATCTAAAAAAGTTGCCTGGACATTCAGGCCATTTTTAGGCCC